>PVHX01004927.1:10078-118949 GCA_004024805.1 Geosciurus inauris | reverse complement strand
AGCAATATTTTATGGGTATATAGCAATTTAAAAATCTTTAAAAATCCTTAAATGTAATTATTTTCTGATTGTTACAACTGCCTTATAAAGATAGAGAGTACAGGCATTTTTCTTGTTTTTACTGATTAAGAAAACTGAGGCTTACAATGTTAATGTACTTGTCTGTGATCTTATAGTCAATAGGCAAACAGAAGTACTTTATTTTAGATTTCAGTGTTTCTTTAGTAGGCTTTCTAATTTAATCTGTATCCCTTGTACTATAACCAGTAGACTGCCTTGCACATTTAAAGCTCTGTAAATATTGTTTCCTGATTTATTTTTTAAGTAATAAATTAATAATTTTGATCTCAGAAAACTTGAAAATCTGTCATTATTGAAAATGATACTAGTGGGATGTGCATAAGAAAGATTAGCATCCATTTCTTCATGCTTTATTTATATCTGAATGCTTATGTATATGCTAGTTAAAACAGTTTCGAAAGCAACTCTTTTTCCAACTGAATTTTTACTTCTTACATTTATTATTAACAGTGCTTTCCATCCAAGATTTCTGAAAGCAGTGATTATCCCTAAATATTAATACTCTCTGAGCACCTTAAAAAGCAGAATGGTTTGAATATAAGGCAGTAGATGTTTAAGGACAGAATGGGGTCACTTAGGTGGAACAGGGAATATGAGACACTGTTGCTCTAATACTCCCACTCCTAAATCTTACACCAAGGCTTCAACTCCCTAAGGGACAAGGCATATTAAAGCAAAAATCTAATAAATGAGAAAGAATAACTTTTTATGTCTCTATTGCATGCTGTTACTCATTTTCGTCTGAATTAGGTAATCTTATCCAACTAATTACAATTTTTTAAGGTTAACTTACTCATTTGAATATTTATAATGATAAAATATTGCTTACAAAAAATTTCCTAAATTTTCTGTCATTCCGTTTTTATAAATGGCTTTACTGAGATACTGTTGATATTTGATAAACTATACATAAATAATACATTTAATGAGTTTTGATAGATGAAGCCACTCATAAAGCCATCAGTATACTAAAGAAAACGAATATATCATCAATCAGAAAATTTCTTTTTGCCCCTTTTGTCATCTTACCCTCTTATTCCTGTCCTCCTCCCTTCCACTACCACCACCACCAGGGAATGGCTGTTGTGATATCTGTCACTGTTACTTTACATTTTTTAGAATTTTATATAAATGCAATTATGACTTTTGCATGATGTGATTATTCTGAAATTCATTAATGTATATATCAATATTTTATTGCTGAGTTAGCTTTCCATTATATGGATATATGGCACAAGATTTTTCTATCCATTCCCTTTTTTAAATAGATGATTGAATTGTTTACTGTTTTTGGCTGTTACAAATAAAGCTGATATATATATCTCTGAATTGATTATGTGCTTTCTTGAAAGGAATATTTGTGAGTGGAATAGTACATTCATGTGGAAGGTGTATGTTTAACAATTAAATCTCCAAATTGTTTTCAAAAGTTGTATCAATTTTACATTCTCACCTGCAGTGCTTTAGAGTTCTGATTTCTTCACATCCTTGGCAATACTTGGCATGGTTAGTCTTTTTATTTTTAGTCGTTTGTTCTAATATGTGGATAGTGATATCTCATTGGGGGTTTAGCTTGTGTTTTTTTAAATGACTAATGGTGTTGAACATTTTTTCATGTACTTGTCATTCCTATAATTTCCATGGTATAGTGACTAATTGATATCTTTGCCTATTTCTTACATGGGTTGTTTGTTTTACTGTTGTTGAATTTTGAGTATTAATTATATCTGATGAATACAAACCTTTAATTAGATAAATCAGTAGCAAACACATTTTCTTAATCTATGGTTTGTCTTTTTGTTATCATTCATAGCACCTTTCAAAGAACAGTTTTGAATTTTGATACAGCCTACTTTATTAATTCATTCCTTTATGGATTATGATTTTGGTATTATACCTAAGAAATTTTGAACTAACCTAATGTAAAAAAATTTTTCTCATAGTTTCTTCTAGAAGTTTCATAGCTTTAGATTTTGCATTTGGGTTTACGATTCATTTGAAATTAATTTTTGTATCTGATGTGAGGTATTGATTGAAGTTGTTTTTCTTCCTTCTCCTTTTTTGCATATAGATATCCCATTATCTTGGGACAATTTATTACAAAGAATATCCTTTCTTCACAAAGTTGCTTTTTCTAACTCTGTAAAAACATCTATTGTCCATAATATGTATGTCCATGTATGTTTCATTAATTTCTTTTCCATTTTTACACAAATACCTCATTGGCCTTATTATTATGGTCTTAAAAAAGATGATATTATTCCTCAAATATATTCTTCTATTTCAAAGTTGTTTTGGCTATTCTAGATCCTTTGTATGCTTCCATGTATGTTTCCAATTCATCTTGTCAATTTATATAAAAAGTCGGCTGGGATTTTGATTTGCATTACATTGCATCTATAGATGAATTTCAGGAATGTTGACATTTTAGCATTATTAGGTCTTCTAACCTGTGAGCATAGTAGCTCTCATTTTAGTTAAGTCATAATAATTCTATCAAAATATTTTTGTGGTTTTTAGTGTATAGATCCTAAACATCTTTTAGCAAATATTTTCCTAAGTAGTTCTGTTTTCGATGTATTGCAAATGATATTTTAAAACAATTTCAATTCCATCAGTTTTCAAATATGAATTCAATGGCATAAAATTGCTCGAAATATTTCCTTATTATATTTTAATACCTGTAGGGTATATAGTGATGTTATCTCTCTCATTTTTTATAGTGTTAGTTTGTGTCTTCTAGTGTTTTTTCTCCCCAGTCTGGCTAAAGGTTTATCAATTTTATTGATCTTCTGAATCAGCTTTTAGGTTTCTTGATCTTTGTTTATTTTTTGTTTTCTATTTCATTATATTCTAATCTCAAGATTAGATAAGTTTAAGGTGGAGACTAAAGTCATCATTTGAGACCTTCTTTTTTTTTCTTTTTCTTTTCTTTTTTGGTACCGGGGATTGAACTCAGGGGTACTTGACCACTGAACCACATCCCCAGCCCTATTTTGTGTTTTATTTAGACACAGGGTCTCACTGTGTTGCTTGGCACCTTGCGCTTGCTGAGGCTGGCTTTGAACTTGTGATTCTCCTGTCTCAGCCTTCCAAAGTGATGGGATTACAGGCGTGTGCCACCATGCTCAGCCATTTTTTTCTTAATTAAGCATTTAGTTCACATTTTCGTATATCATTTATAGGTGCCTTGCAGTTATACATAATAGTTCTCATTTTTAGTGTTATAAATTTCGCTGGAACTATTGTTCTAAGCAATACCTCATAGCTTATTTATTTTTTAATATCTTGTTTGTTTCATATTTAGTTAAATGAAAATTTCTTCTTTGATCTATGAGTTATTTTAAAGTTTGTTTTCAAATATTCAAGGCCTTTCCAAATATTTGTGTTATTGATTTCTGTTATTCTCTTTTTATATGAGTTTTGAATCTTTTTAAAATTCATTGAGACTTGTTTTATGTTTCAGAATGTGATAAATATTAGGTGTTCTCTTGCAAAGTATGTGTACCTGTTCTTGAAATGTCTGCTGGGTCAAGTTGGTTTATAGTGTTGCTCAAGTCTTTATCTTTAATGACTTATGTCTACTTGACATATGAATTATTGAGAGAAGAGTTGAAGTTCTGTCGATAATTATGTTAGTCTATTCTCCCTGTGGTTCTGCCAACCTTGTGCTTTATGTGTTTTGAAACTCTGTTATTAGGTACATAAAAATGTTTTGGATTATTATCTCCTTTTGGTAATTTAACCCCTATGTCCTTATGAAATGATCTTCTTGACCATGGTGATATGCATTGCTTTAGCTACTCTTACATTGATGTAGCCATTTCAACTTCCTTTTGTCTAATCTTAAAATGGTATAGCTTTTTCCACCTGTTTCCTTTTGCTTATTTGTGTTTTGTAATTAAATTTAATTTCTTATTGGCCTTACTCTTTCATCCAGTTTGATAATTGTTACATTTAAGTGGAATGTCCATTTCTGAGTTCTATTCCATATATATTTAATGTGATTATTGAGATGTTTAGACTTAAATCTTTTCTTTTCTCATATTTTTCTTTGTTCCTTTTCCCTTTATAACACCATCTTTTGGATGGATATTATTTTATGATTCCACTTTATCTCCTTTCTTCTTAGCTATAGCTTCTTGATTTGTTTTTTTAGTGGTTTAGGATTTATAATGTATAACTTAGCTTATTATAGTCTAAATGATATTATACTACTAAGTGATATCATACCACTTCATACATAGTATTAGAACATCAGAATTTATACTTATTTTTCTCCTTTTTCTCACTTGGTATTAATGTTGTACTTCACTTCTGCTTATGTATAAACCCCATGCTATGTGGCTGCTATTTTTACTTTAAACATCTAATAAATAATTATCCTTTTAGTGAAATTTTATTTCTTTGTGTGAAATCAGATTTCTGTCTCTATCATTTTCTTTTTGCCAGAAGGACTTCCTTTAACACTTTTTCTCATGCAGATCTGATGATGATGTATTCTTCAACCTTTGGTATATCTCAAGGAAGCCTTCACTTTATTTAGGATTGCCTCTTTTCTTTCCTTTTGGTACTTCACTGTTTCTTCACTGTCTTCTTATTTATGTTATTTCTGACAATCTGCTCTAATCTTTATTTTTGTTTTTCTGATATCGTGTATCTTTTAAAAAAATTATTCAGAAACTCTAAACTTGGCATCCATAATAGCTTACCTCAATGGATTTGATGTCTTATTTTAAAAACTATCCAATCCTTTCACATCCATGTTAATATTTTGCTCTTCTATTTTACTGTAGGCCTGAAGTGACAGAAGATTTGCCATTGGCCTCCCAGAAAGGCAGTTTTCAGATTGTCCAGTGCAATTGCAGTGCTCATGAATGTTGTGAATGTCATGTGCCTGTACCAACAGCCAAACTCAACTACACTCTTCTTATGTATTTGAAAATCTCATCTGGTGGAGTAATTATTCAGTCACCTCTAATGTCAGCTCAGCCCATAAATGTTGGTAAGTTCTGCATTAAAATGATAGCAAACTTAAACATCAACCATACAGAAAGGTTTTAAATTGCTTATAAGATTTTTTGCTGGCTTATATCTTTTTGACCAACATTTATATATGATGGTAAATGTAATAGTAGTATGCATTGTGATCATCTTCTAGAATGAGTAAGTAGTATTTTCATTTGAATTATTTTTTGGGGGGGGGAGCAGGAGGGTACTGGGGATTGAACTCAGGGGCGCTCAACCACTGAGCCACATACACAGCCCTATTTTCTATTTTATTTATAGACAGGGTCTCACTGATAACTTCTTTATTAAAAGCATTTTGATTTCTTTAAATCCTGGATCTAATGGATATGTGTTATTTGGTTATCACTTTTTCATATCTCAAATAACTAATTCTGAGAATTGTCATGGATTGTTCAAGGGGCTAGAGAAACAGTGGAGAACAAGACAAAGTTCCTGCCTCATAAAGCAGGGACAAATGGTAATGGGAACAAAGGATAAAAAAGTGAAAAAACAAATAAGCAATTTATCGCACAAGCCTGATTATAAGAAAACCTCAAATAATAGGCAGTGCTCCCTCCGACCCCTTTTTTTGGTACCAGGGATTGAACTCAGGAGTACCTCACCACTGAACCACATCCCCATCCCTATTTTGTGTTTTTATTTAGAGACAGGGTCTCAATGAGCTGCTTAGCGCCTCACTATTGCTGCTGGCTTTGAACTCGAGATTCACCTATCTCAGCCTCCCAAAGTGCTGGGATTACAGGCATGTGCCACTGCGCCCGGCTTCCCTTTTTCTTAGTGCAAAGATCCCCAAACCTCTTTTGGTCAATTTGAATATACAATTACAAACATGAATAATAGACACAAATGTTAGCTGAAAGTATTCGTTAACTCAGTTTTGTATATACAGGTTAAACTATCTCTTATACATTATATATGATTTAGCAGTGTTGCTAGTTTCCATTTATATTTCCTGAAATAATTATATGCAACTCAACATCAATCTTTGCACTGATTTCCAAAGCACTGGTGTCACTTTTTTGATTGTCACAATTTTCCATTCAACTACAATTTCACTTCTTTTTAAAGTTTCTTAAGATATACCACTTTTTGAGTCTCTGCATGGTATCATATACATATATATTTTTAACATTAGGCTTTTCAAATAATTTGTTCTGTAGGGGTGTATTTGTGATCTTCATAATAACTTTATAGTGATAGCCAAGCAATTCAATTGTGGAGTTACACCAGAGAAAAAAATTACAAAGACTTTGTTAAATATTATCTTCAAAACTAGTTTCCACCTGGTAATTTTTACAAGTATTTAAGATAGCATTGCATTTAATTAATTTTAATTTTTTAAAGTAGTAAACTGTTATTATAGAATTAACAAGAACTTAAAAAATTTCTTAATTTTGTCTTTATGCAGAGATAATTTAGGAAAAAATTTTTTTCTTGTATTTGGGCATATATAATAATATCTGAAAATTGTAAAGACCATGAAAGAACTAAAATAAGTGATATGATGGAGTGTCGGGAGTAGATGCAACTATTTTTGCTGTGGAGGTCAAAGAAAGCTTCTTTTAGAGCATAATATTTAAACTGATGAAGAAAACATATTCATGTAAAGATTCAAGGCAGAAGGTACTTCAGGCAGGAACAACACATCTACAGAGTCCCTGAGGTGGAATGAATTTGGCAATCTGGAGAATAAAAGAGAAGGTCTTTGTGCTTTGAGTGAATGAGGTTCAGAAATATTAGGTGAGGTCACAGTTGTTTGCATCCAAAGCATATCAGAGGCCAGGGTTATAGAGTTTGGATTTTTTTCCCAATCATAGTGGAAGCTTTTGAATTAGAGAGTTGATATGATCAGATGTATGTTTGTGTGTTCGAAATTTACTCTACATTGTAGAGTATGAAACTGATAAGGAAGGAAATGAAGAATAGTTGGAAGAGTAGAAGGAGGAGTCCAGACAAGAAGCTTTTGGGACAGGCCAATTGTTTAGGATTGTAGCAATAGAGAAGTAAAGAATTGACGAGATTTGGATTTATTTGGAGAATGATGCTGACTGGACTCTCGAGTGGATTGAGTTGTAGGGTGTGAAGATAGAGTAGAATGAAGGGTAATCTTTACATTTGGACCTGAGCATCTAAGGGAAAGCAATACCAGTTACCGAGGGGGGAAACGGGCTTAGATGTGTGTGCAGAAATCCAGAGCTCTGTTTGGGACACACTGTGCTTGAGATACCTGTTAGAAGCCCAAGAGATGTTGAGTTGGCAGTTGGGTATGTGAGTTTAAAGTTCTGGGGAGATACATACTTGGGAGTTGTTGGCATATGTATGAGATCACCCAGGAAGAGAAGGATTTAGAGGTGAGCTGTAAGAATGAAGGAGTAATAGAGTATGTTGTCCTGGAAAAAAGTCTTTCAAGTAGAAGGGAGTGAGCAGCAGTGTGGAACATTCCTGGGATGCAGAATAAAGTGAATTGGTCATTTTCATTGGATTTGGTAAAGGGTAGTGACCTGGATAAGAGCAGATTCAGTACGTTTATGGAGGGTAAGTAGGTCGGTAGGGGATGATATGCAAAGTGGAGAGTGAGCAATGCCAAATCTGATGAGCGTTACTCTGGAAGAAGCAGTTAGATGTGAGTAATTCTGAAAATAGGCATATAGGGGATCCAGGGGAAATTTATTTTTATACTACTATTACTGATGCACATTAGTATATTGGGAAGAAATGTACAGTAGTTGTAATTTTATAATTTCACTTTGCTTTGTTTTCAGTTATGGGAACACAGTAAAGTTCACCTATTGCTTCCAGATGGTAGTGTTTAGATACCCATGCTTTAAAATAACTTAAATTTATAATATGACCCATTAAATAAAACCTCAACAATTTGACTAAAGAAGAGGAAAACTATGCCTAAATTCCTGAAGATGTGGAATGTGAAAAATATCTTTTGTGCCATTTTATTTACTGAAAATGAAATTCAAACCAGTTAATGTTTCAGTGGCATAATGATTTCTGTGTAATGAGTAATTCCTATTAATTGTAAAAAAAACCTTGCAAATATAGGTGTGCAAAGAATAAAATGCATATTTACTTTTTACCATTTTGATAATCTTCTGATTTTTAATATATATTTATACATATTTTTATTTGTTAACGTCAACAAATCAAGAATCCAAATACAAATATGTGACAAACTCTTAAAACTTAATAGCAGTAATAAAAAAAAATTAATAGCAGTAAACATTTTCAATATTCTGCTGCAAGAAGGTTGTATAGATTTCAGTTATGGTATGAACACTAATTTGAGAAATCCTTTATTGAAAGACATTTAGTTTCTACAAATATTTTAAAGGTTTTGTTATTGTTTAAAACCACATGCACACATAGACACACACATACATAAATCAACACTTACACATCCATAAACATGCTCACATACATTTGAATTCAGAAATAACTAATAAAACTATTAAGCTATGAAACTTCATCCCTATTTCTGGTGACAATTTCTCTATTTCTGGTAGATTTATTGTGTGGGAATATTCATGCTGTGGGCTATTTTAATAGGTGTGTTTGTATTGTCGTAATTTAGAATGAATAGATATGCAGAATTTTGTATAATTTATGCATTTTGCAATAGCATTCTGCAAAGTTCTTTTTTCCCCTTGTTATTCACTAAAACAAGCAAGGTGGGGATTGAGGAAAGACTTCAAATAAGTTTGAGAAATAAATTGAGTTAAATAGTTTAGCAGGCTTTTTATAACAGGAAATCACATTTATCAAAATAATCTCATTTACCAATTTATAGTCTTTGCTGCTTAGGGGGAAGGAAATGAAGATATGTGGATTGCTATGATAAGGTACAAAGAATAAGCCCAATATTATAGCTTTGTTTTGGTTCTGTAGTTAGCCGTGAGTGAAGTTACCTTTTAAGTGGTTGAAAGGCAGGATATGCTGAAAAATCATGTTGACTTCATTTTCTTCAGATAGCGGTCATCATGAAAATTGCTTGACTTTGAAGTATTCTGTTTTTTTCTTAAGTGAAGCCTGATCCGCCATTAGGGTTGCATATGGAAATCACAGATGATGGTGATTTAAAGGTTTCTTGGTACAGCCCAACATCGGTACCATTTCCACTTCAATATCAAGTGAAATATTCAGAAAATTCTACGACAGTTACGAGAGAAGTAAGTATATTTTAGTAAATAAAATGAAAACTTGAGCTGCTAAAGACTAAAGATTTCCCCAAATCCAATAAAAATTATCCTCTGCATGCTAAATATACATGTTCTTTGAGAACAGAATGAATTATAATTGAATACACACATGCACATGACTACTGGAAGTCCATTTGCAGAAACTTTAATTCATAATTATAATTGTTTTTCAACTACAGACTACTATTTTTACATTTCATCCTATTGCTAAATATATTAGTTTACACATTAATGTATTGATTTTTACTGTGAAGTGTGTCAAATTCTTTATTCATTAAGTATTCATTGAGCACCTATTTGGTGCTAGAACTATTTTATGTGCATCAGGATACGTTGGGATAGTAGGATAGGGTAAGAGGAGTTTGGGGTGTTTGTGGGAAACAAAGGTTGTAAAGGTAAGTGGAGATTGTGTAGGCCACATTGAGAAGTTGACATTTGGCATGGATTTGAGGGAGATGGCCACGTAGATGTCTGACAGAATTTGGTTCCATGCAGAGAGAGTAGCAATGCAGAGGCTAATGTGCCTGGGAGAGTGAGTGAAGGTCCCAGGATGGTGGACAGTGTCAGAGACATCTATCAGTGGGGGAAAGAGGGAGGAGCTCATGAATGGCTTCTTGGGTCATGTGACTACTTCGGCCATTACTTCATGAAACTAAGTGTTATGTAATTCAGAAGTCAACACCAGTCTTTTTAGATCTGGACTAATTTTTTAAGGTTTTATTTTCACAAAGAGCAGGTTGTCCGACTGTATGGGAAAAAGCAGAGTTGAGGCTTCTGTGAGTTTCTGCTTTCTCCTCTGTAGAGATAATAAGATTTTAATTATGGGCAATCTGATTATTTTATGCATTGCTGATGCTTTTCATTATTTTTAGTCTGTGACTTCCACAGTCTTAAGAGACCAGACAGTTTAATAACTTTGGAGAACATTATTGAAAAACTGAATTTATTCAAGCCATTCTTAGCCAGAGGTTTTTTAGTGCAAGGGTTTGTCTTAGATGTTTCCCTTTGGTTTATAAACTATATTTTGATTCATGCACTGTAGATTATCCTCAGTCAGGTTCTTAAAAATTACTCCTGCCCTCCTTTTACACAGCTATCTTCTAGGAACCCTCATAGCTCTTTCTCCACCTCTGCACATCATTTTCTATCAGGTGTGTTATAGATGGCAACAGTGGTTTGATTTTAGCTACATTTCTCAAAATTCTAGAGGACATACATTCATTATCATTCTGGAACAATAATGATAATTGTCATGATTTTTTCTAACACATGGCCTATTTAAAATTATATTAAATAACGTGCCGATATTTGTTATTTGGTCACTGATTTCTATTTGGTTGGTTTTTTTGGTGGGGAGTACTGGTTGTTGAACTCAGGGGCATTCAACCACTGAGCCACATTCCCAGCATTATTTATTTATTTTTTTGGTACCGGGATTGAACTCAGGAGTACCCGACCACTGAGCCACGTCGGGAAGGGAAATTTTTTTTCCGATTCTGCTTTTGTGTTTTATGTAGAGACAGGGTCTCACTGACTTGCTTAGCACCTCACAGTTGCTGAGGCTGGCTTTGAACTCACGATCCTCCTGACTCAGCCTCCCAAAGGGCGCCACTAGATCTGGTTTCTGTTTATGTATGTATGTATGTATGTATTCATTCATTCATTCTAATTAGTTATACATGACAGCAGAATGCATTTCATTTCATTGTACACAAATGGAGCACAACTGATTTCTGTTTTAATCCCACTGTGGTCAGTTAACTACTCTGTAAGAATTTAATTCTTTGAAATTTGTTGAGACTTGCTCATGATCAATTTTGATAAAGGTTTCATATTAATTTGGTGATCTGATGTTTTATAATAATACCTAACAGGTTGATGAGATTGTCTCAGCTACATCCCTGCTAGTAGTTGGTGTGCTTCCTGGATCCTCATATGAGGTTCAGGTAAGGGGCAAGAGACTAGATGGCCCTGGAATCTGGAGTGACTGGAGTATCCCTCACATCTTTATCACTCAAGGTAGGTTTTGTGATAGCTTCTATGGGAGGGGGGGAGTATACTTCCTGAATTTGCCTTTGGTACATTGTCAGCATATTATGTTTTATGATTCTAAAACAAAAGGGGGCACAATATTTACTTTCAGTTTAAATTTAGAATAGCTAATTTGTTAATTAAAATTGAGTCAGAGTTCCTGTGTTATATGCTTCTATAGTAGCATCTTGTTGAATTATTTTTCAATAAAAGTTAATATAAAATCCCACATTAACAAATTAAGAATATCATTGCATTAGTAATTCTTTAATTTACATTTGAAAACCAAGTATATATTTGATAGAAATTTCAAATATGAAAAATTTGTTTTAATATTATTTTCCACATAATAGATGAATTCTTGTCACTCCAACTACGTGGTTTTAGAGTTTTCATATAAAGTTTTTATTGTTTTGATGATTTATTTACTTATTTATTTCATGGTGCTGTGGATTGAACCCTGGATCTTGTGCATGGTTGGCAAGCACTCTGCCACAGCTATATCCCCAGTCTCTGAAGTTACTTTTATCATCAGAAAAACTGCAATTTATTATAACTTCCTCATGAAGATGATGTGTGTAGATACGCAGGAGTTGTGGTGTAGTCCCAGCCCTGTCACATGCTAGCCCTGTCACATGCTAAGTCGTGATTTACTTCCTGGCCCTTTGGTTGTCTGATCTGTTGGAAGGGAAATTTTTTTTCCGATTCTGCTTTTACTCATGTTGATTATGGATATATAGAAATAACAAATGCCATGGAAAATACTAAGCAAATATTTAAGCCATTTAATGCAACAAGTTTATTTATTGATTACTTACTACTTAAAAAGCATTTAGTGAGAAAGCAAGTAGCATTAGTGGTTTACTGTAATGATGTAATGATATGATGGTATGTAATGAATCATGAATAAAATATATAATCAGGTTCAGATTTCCCTGTTGAAAAATAGCTATAGTTGACAGGTATGAGGTACTTCCTGTATTTCAGGCAAGTGTGCAGTTAACGAAAGATTGATTATTCCTAATCAAGGAATTCTTATGGATTCTTTTGAAAGAGTTTTTTTAATATATATGTGCATACTATATACAAATATATATGCTTATATATATAAAATAGGTACTGTTATTTATGTTATTACTGTTATAGATGAGACTGAGATTTGTAGAAGTAATTTATAAAAAAGTTCACACAGTTAGTGGTAGCATTTGCTACCAAAAGTCCAAAGTCCATGTTTGCAAAGACTATTATAAGGCAGATAAATGCACCATCTATAATTATAATCATGCAAGATTTCCAGTAACACCAAAAATTGATACTCAAACCTACTAAGCAGTGAACTTAATTATGTAAAGATCATTTCCTTTACAGTACCTGGGAAATGAAGTTTTAGAGTCTCATGGAGCTTTTTGTTTGTTTGTTTCTTGAATTCTCTTTGCAGCAATGTCTACTTTCATAGCAGTTAATCACACTTGTGTTTCATCTTCTGAATGGTGTGCAACAGCAGAACAGGTTTCTCCAAACTTGGGAACTTTCTATTCTTTGCATAGAGAATTCTTGCTTAAGTCAAGGTTCTTAATGTTAAGCCGGGTGCGGTGGCTCAAGCCTGTAATCCCAGCACTTAGGGAGGTATTGGATTGTCTTTCATTGTTCATTGATAGGTGCTGTAATAGCATTCATCAAACAAAAATATTCTGCGATATTAAGTCATGAATGTATTTACCATGAACTAACAGTCACCTCATTTTCAAACAATTTGGATTTTATCAATTTTTTTGAACAGAGATTATCTGGTATAGTCCTATCATAACAAACAATGTGAATTATTATTACCTTTAAAGTTACTACTTTTTATTCATTGATACAATTGTACCTGTGAACTGTGCAGTTAATTAAGGATTGACTATTCTTAATTAAGGAATTCTTATAAATTCTTTTGAAAGGAATTGGCAGGATTTGCTCTCTATAGGTGTTAGAAGGTCTTGGCTTTTAGAGTTGAAAACCTAGATCTTTTGCCAGAACTGACCAAACCTGAGAATATTGCAATTAGGTTATGATATGTACTGAAAACAGCTTTATTAGTGCATTTTTGTTGTTACCAAAGAAGAGAAGAAATAGACATTATGCAATTTTCACATTTCACTATTGGCAGCTCTTATAATGGGATAGAGACAATATTTTCCTCTTCAAGAAAACTAGAAGCTGGGTGTGGTGGCACACGCCTGTAATCCCAGCACTTTGAGAGGCTGAGGCAGGAGAATCGTGAGTTCAAAGCCAGCCTTAGCAACGTGAGGTGCTAAGCAACTGAGTGAGACCCTGACTGTACATAAAACACAAAATAGGGCTGGGGATGTGGCTCTGGCTCAGTGGTCAAGTACCTCTGAGTTCAACACCCAGTACCAAAAAAGAAAAAAAAAAGAAAAATAGATACATTTGCTCTAAGAGCTAAAAAACCTATTTTCTGAAATAAACACCTATTCAAATAACTCTGAAATGTTTTGATTCATGATGTATATTATTTTGAGTAACTCAAATGTTAATATTTATAAAATTTCATCTTTTTTTTAAAAAAATATTTTGTTTAGTTGTAGATGAACACAGTATCTTTATTTATTTTATGTGGTGCTGAGGATCGAACCCAGTGTCTCACATATGCGAGGCAAGCGCTCAACCGCTGAGCCATAGCCTCAACCCCAAAATTTCATCTTTTAATAAAAGTTCATTTATGTAGATCTTATAAAGATACTGCTGCTTGATCGTGAGAAGAAAATTATTCTGCTACTCTACAGTTTAAATTTTGCATAATATCTCTCTGAGGGTAACTTTCTATTTTGCCAGTTAAATATTCAGTATCTACCTTATATCAGTGTCAATAATTTTTCAATATAAATTTCACAAATTTCCAGTTTTTATTAACATATTTTCTTGTTTTTAAGTTTATCTTTAAGCATTTAATAGTGCCAAAACACTAACTTTAATCTTATTTCTCATTTAAGAGCTACATTTTGATTTTGAAGTGAAATGCTGAGCTGTTCGAATCATCTTTAAAATGAAAAACTTTAATTTATGAAAACTCATTTGTACTTTTTGTGAGAAAAGAAGTATTCTAAGACTTTTGAGGCAGTCAGTGGTGAGGTGGTGGAGCATATCGAAGGAAGATTAACGATCTGTGCCGAGTGCTTGTTGGCAGTAAATGACATGCCAGTGAAGCCTGAGAGCCCTGTTGGCCACGGTCAAGCTCAGGCATGCCCGGCATCACATCGTCTGGCTTCTGCCAGTCATTTCTTGCTAAGTTTTTTCCTGTTCCTGTTCCACTATAGACTTAGAAAACACAAACGTCTCGTGTGGATTGTAAATATAACAATATCAAAGTTTAGTGTTCTCTTACAGACTAGAGAAAATTTAAACAGTAAAAACCAGTGAAGTTTTTTGTTTATAGCAGTAATCCAGGTCTACGTGAAAAGAGATACTCATATTCTATCTGCAGAACATATCTTACCTTAAATTGTGCAATCAAAATATACTGATATATTTGTAATATGCTAGGATGTGTTAATTTCTTCTCATGTAAATGATCATCTACTCTTACCTGTTCCTCACTAAAAATAGTAGACAAACTAAGTTTCTGGTAATAGAGGACTGAAAAAATAGTATGGAACAGCATATAGGCATTACAAAAATCACGTTTTAGAAAATGACTGGTTCTCTTGTCCTCAATCACAGGATATAGCATTAAATAGCCCATTAAATATTTCAGACCAGTATCTACAGGTTTACCTGCTTCATATATTGGTGCAACACTCATATTACATTTTCTAATTTTCTTTTTACCTTATTTTTCTACCTGTTTCTTCGGAATTTTCATATATCCAAACGAGAGTAGCAAACAATTTTTTTTTCCTTCAGGATTTTGTCTCAGTGATTTGCTCACACTAAGGTTTCACTAATTCTTAAAGCAGATTCTGATGGGAAATATGCCACTGTGGAATTAGACTATATTTCATTCCAATTTTCTGCCTATCAGCAAATGACCATTGTTGACTAAAACATATTTTGCACTGAATAAGCCTCTGTATTTAGAAGACAGCAGAGACATTCCTGGCAGCTAGATACACTTGAGAGCAGGAATTCTTTTTTTTTTTAAGGCCTCTTTTTTTAAATATATATTTTTTTTAGTTGTTAATGGACCTTTATTTTACTTATTTATATGTGGTGCTGAGAATCAAACCCAGTGCCTCATGCATGCCAGGCAAGCACTCTAGCACCAAGCCACAACCTCAGCCCAAGCGGGAGTTCTTGAGACACAGAATAACGCCACGGACAGGCAATTAGAGTCTTCCAGTTCTTAGAATACTGTTTGTTGTTGTTGTTTGTTTGTTCGCTTTGTCAGTGTACTCCTGGAAGGTGTTGTGAATCCATTTTATAGGATGTAAGTGGCTTTCATGATATTTTCTGTCTTCATCTGATTTCTTTCTTTTCTTTCATTATAGATGTTATATACTTTCCACCGAAAATTCTGACAAGTGTTGGGTCTAATGTTTCTTTTCACTGCGTTTATAAAAATGAAAACAAGATTGTTTCCTCAAAAAAGATTGTTTGGTGGATGAATTTGGCTGAGAAAATTCCTCAAAGCCAATATCATGTTGTGAGTGACCATGTTAGCAAAGTTACTTTTCCCAACTTGAAAGCAACCAAACCTCGGGGGAAGTTTACCTATGATGCAGTATACTGCTGCAATGAACACGAATGTCACCATCGCTATGCTGAATTATATGTGATCGGTAAGAATTTTGAGGTTGTTCATTTAGTACTATTAGACACATTTTCATTATCAACCCTATATCAGTGGCCTATTAAAGATGTAAGGACAAATTTTTTTTTTATTAAAAGTTCTGTTGTTTTTGCTTTATACTAATATTTTAATGTGTTTTAAATAGATGTCAATATCAATATATCATGTGAAACTGATGGGTACTTAACTAAAATGACTTGCAGATGGCCAGCCAATACAGTCCAGTCACTGGTGGGAAGTACTCTGCACTTGAGGTATCATAGGTATGTGTTATTTTGCTGCTTTATTTTTCTGTGGGTATGGTATGATAAAAATTTTCCATAGAAATACCACTGATAGGGGATGGGGTTATGGCTCAGTGGTGGAGCTCTTGCCCAGCACATGTGAGGCACTGGGTTTGATCCTCAGCACCACATTAAATAAATAAATAAAATAAAGGTATTATGTCTGTCTACAACCAAAATTAACAAAAGAAAGGAAAAAAAAAAGAAAGACCACTGATAATAGTACTCTTGTAGATTTTCTTCCTGAAAGCAGAAGGTAGATTATAATAATTAGTGGGGAAATTTTTGAGAGATTAAATAAATTGATGATTTTTGAAAAATATTCATACCAGAGGTTTAAAAATCTGTAACTTGTTTTTACTTTAGGTTTTCTTATCTGACAACCAGTCAGATAAAAAAAAAGTTACTTTTCCCAACTTGAAAGCAACCAAACCTCTTTTTTCTTTCCTTGTTTTTTATTGGTGCATTATAATTGCTTACAACCAGTTTTCTACAATTGCATTTTAATTCTTGAATGATATACAGGAAAAAATCAGCTTATATACATTTTAGTTTGACCTAGAAAATTGATTAGAAGAATGTGGAGGATAAAAAAAGTTTAACATCATTTGGCTAAAGATTACTGTTTTGGAAAAAAGAGGCATACACTAAATATTCTGAGAAAATATGAATGTTTTTTAGAACTGGGTGATGTTTTTGGAAATATATTAATGAAGAGTAAGTATTCTAATAAGGAGAAATTTGTGCCTGTTTATTTTTATCTTTGTTTTAAATAAAATTTAAGAAATCAAATTGTGAAGAAACCATTATTGTCATTTCTGTAATCTTAAATGCTCATTATATACTACCCCTTGCATCACTGGGCACACTTCAATCCAAGAATCGAATTAATTCTGAGTTATTGGTAGTGTGCAGATAGCCTCTGATAGTTGTGATGGAGTTCCTTTCTTTGCTGAAGATCATGAGGATGACAAGGTATAAATGTGAGGTCCTTGATTCATACCCACATGAAGATCACATGATGTATCACCTTCGGATCCGCATGGCTACTAATTTCAGAAGCCATTTGCTGTTTCAAGCACAGTACTCAGTTTGACACCAGAAGATGTTCGTTTAGAAACGTGTAGGCCCATCCTGCCTAGCTAGGCATTTTAGATATACTACCCTCTAACTTAACTTTCTAAACATTTTGCTCTGTGCTACAGGCAATGGTAATACAGTAACAGAGAACATATAATCCTTACAATAGGAGTTGGGCATAATTAATTCAAAGTCAACACTTGAAAAGGTGAAACTAGGAAGCTGCCTCAGATTTGTTTTTTTTGTACCAGGGATTGAACTCAGGGATACTTGACCACTGAGCCACATCCCATTCCTGTTTTGTGTTTTATTTAGAGACAGGGTCTCACTGAGTTGCTTAGCACCTTACCCATTACTGAAGTTGGCTTTGAACTTGCGATTCTCCTGTCTCAGCCTCCCAAAGTGCTGGGATTACAGGTGTGCGCCACTGTGCCTGGCTATTTTAATTATATTAACTTGAACTAAAAAATATTAGGGAGTATCAATTAAGCTATAATTTACCATCAACTATATTCTCCATTTGTGGTGGAATTTAATACCCTATTTAATGTGTGAGGATTTTGCCTTTCTCTGATCCAAAGAGTGTCCCCATTACGACTTTTGAGCTACACTTTTAAAATTATACCACTAATATATAATATTAGCTTAGCTTTCTAAGTATTGTAGATTCTAACTGGATTTTATTATTTGCATTTATTTCATTTGCATTCCCATTTAGTGTATAATGAAATATTTCGTAAGAGTTACTGTCTGTGGAAAAACTTTAAAACTTTAAAATATAGCTGGGAAGTCAAGAATGCCTTTCTAATAAGAACATTTATTTTCAAATAGAACATTTATTTGTAGACAGCAAAACTGTTTCTTAAGCAACAAATCAGAATTCTCAAATATCTTCTTATTGGTTTTATCAGTGTTGTTTATCGGTTGACTATTTTGGTATGTTTTAAGGAGCAGCCTTTATTGTTCGGATATTCCATCTGTTCATCCCATATCTGAACCCAAGGATTGCCATTTGCAGAGGGATGGCTTTTATGAATGCACTTTCCAGCCGATCTTTCTGTTATCTGGCTACACAATGTGGATTAGGATCAATCACTCTTTAGGTTCACTGGACTCTACACCAACATGTGTCCTTCCTGACTCTGTAGGTATGTCAAACTGTGTTGTGGGTCTACACTTTTTTTTTCTTTCTTTTTGCAGTACTGGGGAATGAATCTCCACCTGCCTCCATTTTTATTAGCAGATTTAGTTGCAGATGGAGTGAGGATTAATGTATTTGCCATTTTCTGATCACGCTGGAGTTTGAAAAAAATATTCTGTTTACAATGGAATTGAGATAATTAGCCTTAGAAAGCGATACATTCTAAAATTTATTGTATTTATGACATTCAACAATTGAAATATTTTTAGCACACTATTTGATGAATTACATGGGTCACTGTGAATGAAATTTAGTAATGTTTTTCTAAATAATGCTCTGCCTTATGTTTTTCTCCTAGTATAGTTACGAAAACACTGATACCTTTAATCTGAAAGTTTAATTTGAATATTCTAAGGGTCTTTGTAATCTGAATAGTCATAGCCCAAGACCTTAATTATAAGTCTGAGTTGTAAAAGCATTGAAAGTATCTAAAGTGAAGTGCCTAAAATAGACAAGATGATGACATTCATTATGATATTAAAATACTCTTTTCAAAGGTGTTTTGACTTAAGAGAATTTAGACAGTCCTTTGAAAATTGGAGCTACCCCTCCAAAACCATTGTGAACTCTTTGGGCAATGACCCATTCATGACTGTGCAACAGAAGTGAAAGAACGTCTTTTGAATTAAAACCTACATGTTGTTAAATGTAGGATAAACTTGTCTTACTTACTAGATTTCTTTTTGGATATTAAGTCCCAATCAATTGATTCCCTCTCCCCATTATATAATTCCTTTATAAGTGTTTTAACTACATGTGGCACTTTTCTGGTGCCAAATATCTCAGGACAGCAAGGACTCTTCGTGCCCCATCAGTACACACAGATAAGACATCATCTCTTAATTTTCCTACACAGAATGTCTAGATTTAACCTTTGTTATGGTTTGGATTATTTAGTGGTTTTTCTGGTTGCTGTTGGTAGGGTGGCTGGTTTCTTCCCATTAGCCCATTGACTTTCCTCTCTGCCACTACAATTGTGTCCCGCATTTTCCAGCCAAGGGCTATCACTCACTTGGTATTGCCCACTGGCAGAGGAGAACCTTCAAAATAATTACTAAGGAGAAGGGTATTCCAGCCACACTCTTGGAGGCCTCTGCTGTTCCACACTTTGACTCATTAGGTGCTGGATCATGGGCAATGTGGAGGGCATCCGGTGTGAGCTGGGTTTAGAGGGTTTATTTTCAGAACAGTTGAAACTGTAGTACTTAAAATTTCTAGCAGTCTGTTTAGCATACTACCTAAATCTATGCCCTCTGCATGGACTCCTCCACTCCTAGTGCAGATAATCAGGACATGACTGTAAGTGGAATTGGCCTTGTGAATTGATCTTGGAGTTGTGGCAGAGGAACTCTAGAAGCTCCCCGTTATGCTTGGGCTTCCAGGCTTTTAGTTTCAAATACATCATATTTCCATATTGACTTTTATTGTTAGGGGGAGTGGCCCTCAAAGTAAAATATTAAGAACTTAGGAAACTCTATAGGGTTCACATATTTTATACATAAGCTGAAGTTATGACTTTAGCTCGGAGAATAGCAACATAAAAAGGTGATAAGAAAATAAGGTAACATTTTTCTTTGCATTTCTATAGTTTTTTTCCTTTTCTTTTTTTACATTATGCCTTTAAATATGTCTTACCTATATGTTTAGTTTTTAAAATGCTGTTTTGAAAAATCTGGGCATATTTATTTCTGTTTTTCTGTTTATTAACCTGTCTTCCTCAGATTGTACAAAACCAAGATTTTACTTTGAGAGATTACTTTTGATCTTGACCTTAATCTAGAAATAATAATAACTCTTCTCATCAAGAGTTTGAAACTGACATATGTAGATTTTTTTTTGATCTTCAGTTAAAGTTGCACGTAGAACAGAATTTACTATAGACATTTATCATGTGTTCAGTATGGTAACTTTTTACATGTAAAGCCAATGTCTCAGTTTCTAATCAGGTATTATTATTACCATATGAAAGTGACATCAATGTTGTTCTTTTTTTTACTCAGTCTATTTGCAAAACAGATTATTGTCTTCTTATGTATCACATAAAGTTATAGGGGATCAGAAAGGAAACAAATGATTATGTTTTAAAAAGATATTCTTTTGTAAATAAGGTACGAAAATATAACAATGTTTAAATTTCTTTTACATAATATTATTTTTTAAATTTCAAGTGAAACCACTGCCTCCATCTAGTATAAAAGCAGAAATTACTGTAAACATTGGCTTATTGAAAGTTTCTTGGGAAAAGCCAGTCTTTCCAGAGAATAATCTTCAGTTCCAGATTCGATATGGCATAAGTGGAAAAGAAGTACAATGGAAGGTACATTTTACTTAGCTTGCCTCACTAAATGCAGTTTCCTATAATGTTTAAGAACTTCATGGCACAAGATTAATTTTATTGACATAAAAATAGATCCTCCTGAATTCTGTAGCTATTTTCACTATTTAGATTGAAGTCTGACCCTTTTAAGGACCAGTTTGCTGATCCATCATTTCCCAAAGTATGTTTCCTGGAACATTGGTCCTGTGAAATGTCCTTTGAGGTGGCATGGCTAAATAAATTTAGGAAACCCTACGTCACTCAATCTTCCACATCTAGAGTTGCCATATTTTTCACAATAAAGGTTTAGAGAGGTAAAGGTCCTGCATTAAGAAACATTTGTGAATTTGTTATCTCATGTCTCCTGAACTCATTTTTCTAAGAAACTCTTTTTCCTCTAACATCTATTAATATCTTTTAGTATACCAATGTTCAATGGAATGCTTCTATTAAGCAATCAAAGAAGCTGCTTTTATTAAACAATCAGATTTGTATCCATAGTGACAAGTGTGGGTATGGTGACTTTCCCTGCCAGTTTTGTGATGGCAGTCTTCAGAAATCTAGGAGTATGAGGAACCCCAATTATTTCCATTAGCCCATAGTGTTTTCAATTAAAATGAATGTAACAGTTTGCTTGTGGAGGGAAACTAAATGCAGAGATTCTTTATAGAAGGTCTTATCTAAACAGTAAATTAGAATTCTGAGAAGTCTTTGTGCATAGAGAAATAGAGGACAAGGATTAGTAACAGGGTGAAAGAGTACTTGCAAAACAAAGGTTGCAAGTGGACCAGTCCAAAATCTTGTCACCAGTTAAGATGAGGACAAGATGCATAAGGAAATCCTTGACTTGAAGCCACTCAGTCCAATCTTAGTGTGACTATTTCTGAAGCCAGAAAAACAAAATCAATTGTCTCTTAATTTTGAAATAGTGTTAAGGTTTTAAATAAAATGCACTTAGGGCCTTTTAGATACATGTGCATTAGTAATGGTCAACCTAATGCTTTGACTTACTTTACAGGTGCATGAGGTGTATGATGCAAAATCAAAATCTGCCAGTCTTCCAGTGCCAGACCTGTGTGCAGTCTATGCTGTTCAGGTGCGCTGCAAGAGGTTAGATGGACTGGGATATTGGAGTAATTGGAGCAGTCCAGCCCACACAGTTGTCATGGATGTCAAAGGTCTGCAAGGATTATGTAAACATGTTTTGAAAGTCCATAAGTGCGTGCTTCAAATATGACTCAAAATATTCCTTCCCAAAACACATGTATAACTTGGGCTTCTTGTCATTTTTGCAGTTCCTATCAAAGGACCTGAATTTTGGAGAATCATTAATGGAGATATTACTAAAAAAGAGAGAAATGTCACCTTACTTTGGAAGGTATTCCTGCTTTTTATGTTATTCTTAAATTTTATTTCTGTACTCTTTTAAGATATACTTATTGTTAATAGTTCTGTCATTATTAATCTCTCAAATGACCTGCAACCCCATATTTTCACTTCCTTTTTTAAATGTGATTGCAAAGAGGTAGGATATATAGTGACTGGAGCATTAACCTGGAGTCAGTAGACTTTCATTCTTTTCTCAGCTTATTTTATAATCATGCTAATACTATTACACTTGGACTCTTTGGGCTTTATTTTACTCATCCATATAAATGTAAGATTGGACCAAATGACATTGGTATTTCTTTGAGATCTAAAACTTTATTATATTTAATCCTGAATCCACATTAATAAATGTGGTCTTTCCCTTGTACCTCAAAAGCATCTAAGACATATGAGACCATTCTATCTATTTGATGGCATATGAATAATGGATGTTTCCAGAAACAATGGATATTCAATAGAAATTTCAGAGCATTCTTTCTCCCAAATGAATTGATTTATATCCCAAGTGAATAAAGTATTTGATCCGTAGATACCAAATTTAAGTCTGATTTGGGAATAGAGTATGTGAGACTCAAGTTCAGTTCCCAGGAGTGAAACATGTTTGAAAGTGGTTTCCTGATTTAAGCCCAATCCCTGTATAAAAATTAGAATGTATAAGAGTTTATGTACCTTTAATTTGTAAATCTAATAACTATACAATTTCATTTGGTTAATAAGTAATGCAATTTCTGAATATTTTTCATTTCAATATTTTACATTTAAAGTTTGCATTAATAACTGATAGTGACTTTTTAAAAACTTTTATTTAATTTATTTAAATTTAAATAGCTACAGTCGCTAGCTAGTGGCTGTCACAATACAGCCTCAGCTGTATGTGTTTTTCAGTGTTCCTCTGAGGGAGGGAGATAGTGCCCTTACTAATCTAGCATCTTTCAAGGAACTTGAATGCCTTTTGTTAACTGAAATTATCTTTCATTAACTTTGTTTTGTATAATTTTATTTTGGTTTCCTCAAGTGAAGAACTAAGTCAGTGATTATGGTTCCTGTGTCAGTCGGCTTTCTAACACTGTAGCAAAATACCAGTGGCAGCTTTCCAGGAGGAGGAAAGATTTATTTTGGCTCACAGTTTCTGAGGTTTCAGTCTGTGGTCAGTTGGCTACTTTGCTTTTGGCTTTGTGGCAAGGCAGAACATCATGGTGGAAGCACATGAGGGGGAAACTGCTAATCTCATTGTGGTGGAGAGGTATTATGAGTGTATGAAGGTGGTCAGAGAAAAGTCCTAAGTAACTGGAATGATGTGGAGTTTTAAGACTAAAGGTGAAAGCAACCACTTCAGACACTGAGCTCGAGTTGATATGTCTCTCATGAAGGTGTAGGCTAACAGTTTTTATACGACCATACATATCCTGGGATGGAACAATTAAGCAAATGAACTGCAGATGGTGAGATACAGGTTTCTCACTATTGGAATGGGATGGTATAGATAAGCAAGGGGAGGAAGCTAGAATGATCCATGCAGTTATTAATTAGAGTTGGAGACGTAGTCCTGGATTTGAGTTGGAATATGAACTCATATTTAGCTTAATATAGATGGACTCTTAAGGGAATATTTAGAGATATATGTATTTGCAGGAGTTAATTCACATGTACATTTCCTTGATTTGTAAGCTAAGAGCTAAAAGTAATAACACTCAAGTGTAAGGAGGATGCCCAGATTTGTTCCTAATACCATTATCCATTGAAGGGAACAGGGATCTTGAGAGAAATGGTTAATGTTAAGGCTGGGGCAGGAAATATATAAGATGAGCCTAGAGCATTGTGTAGTACAGAAAAGGGACATTTATCATTATTACTTGATTACAAAAATAAATATTCGTATATTAAAACTGCCATGGATTTTTCAAATAAAATTCAAAGTTTACATGACTTTTATTTATTTCTTGCTATAGCTACTTACTCCCAACCTATGCACAAGATTCTAAGTGCTACAGGGACACATGTGTTTGTTATTCTCTATCATTTCTGACTTAGAGGTATCTAAATGGGAAGAAAAAAAAGAAAAGAAAAGCAGTGTTCTAGTCTGTATTCAGGTGTCTATGGCTTTATAAGGGATTGGTAGCTTTTAATCTTTAATAGGTGAAGGTGATTGGGAAGGTAAGATATGTTTTTAAGCTCTGTAGAATAGAAGAATAGAGTTGAACTCAGTATATATTTTACATAGTAATCTTCATTGACCTAGTGTGATTTAAGAAAAACAAAACAAAACTATAGGATAGAAATACGAGAAGCTCTGTTGCCTGTTAACCTTTTCCAATTTTCCAAGCATATCAGAGGAAGGGGAAATGACTGACAGATTTTACTAGGATTAATGTAAATGATGATTAATATCTTCTTAGCTCTTTCTTGTTACTTTACAGAATAAGAGAGTTCTTATTTGCTTTTGAGATGAGGAAACCCTACTTCTTGTCATTCTTTCTTTCTCTAAAATTAGAGTGAAGTTTCTTGTTAGAAAAGTGTCCTAATATTCATTATTTTCAAGAGATTTATTCTCTGAATCCTAAGAAAAAAACAAAAACTAAAATAAAAAGATGTGTATGGGGGATTAAGTTTCCTAGGCTCCATAATCATTCAGTAGTTGTGGTCCCAGGCAGCCTCCATCCCATGCCACCTTTCCAGTCCCTCAGCATTGTAACAGGCAGTGCCTGCCCTGGTCTAATTCCTGCCTCCTAATGGCAAATGTATAAGAGCTGCATGAGCTCAGCTGGCATAAAAAGCACTATGTTCTTAAACTAATCAATTTTTATGTTTACTACAGCCCCTGATGAAAAATGACTCATTGTGCAGTGTGAGGAGATATGTGGTAAAGCATCATACTTCCCACAATGGAACATGGTCAGAAGATGTGGGAAATCACACCAAATTCACTTTCCTATGGACAGAGCCAGCACATACTGTTACAGTTCTAGCCATCAATTCAATTGGCGCTTCTTTTGAAAATTTTAATTTAACATTCTCATGGCCTATGAGCAAAGGTAAAAAGATATACAAACTAGTAATCTGTTGCCACTTTTAATATTTAACCTATGCAAAGCATTCCCTGTCTAACTTACCTTCCGAGCAGCCTGGGGTTCTCTTTCATCCTTTATCTCTTTTTTGACTGGAAAATAACAAAATACAGTGTACACTGATTATATTCATGTGGTAGAATGTTGTTGAAATGGTATAATAAATGAAAATATTCTAGTAAATCTAATACTTAAACCTTTGGAACAATGGAGGTTGTGAGTCAGTATCCTCTTTCCTTGTGTATGTGTAAAAATAAATTCATGTAGTATTTTATATATAAATACATGCCATTTTACTATAGATATTCTATATATACACTTTATAATATGTAGTTCATTTACATATAGTATTTTATGCATAAAATATTATGCATTCATAGTAATAGGACATATTATATAGATACAGCTTAATTGCTAAGAATTGAAAATTACTGTGGACTTCATTTACTGTGAGTGGCAAACCCTTTTTCATTAATATTGATATATGATTATTCAGAATAAAGGACTGCTTTCAGTAGGAGTTTCTATTCTAGATTATATATTCAAAGTATAAGTTTTTAATAAAAAATGCAATACTTTTTAACCTATTATGTAAAACTTCTTGTAAGTTTGACAACACCCCATACAACATTTATACTTAAAATTTTTTCAGTAAATATGTTTTAGAAGTATTTGTTGAATGCTTTAGTGTGCTAAGTGGGGAAAGTTCCAACGTGAGAAAAAAACTATAATGAGGCATATTCAGTGTCCATGGATGGGAAACTGGGGGTATAGTTGGTAGAGTGCTTGCCTCACATGTATAAGGCCCTGGGTTCAATCCCTAGCACCACACACACACACACAAATGTCAGCGTGTGGGATAGATACGAATCAAATAATTACACAAGTGAATGTCTACTTACAAGCTAAGTGTCCTTAAGAAAGGAATATAATTTTATGAAATTAAAAAAAAAGGAATGTGACCTGGCATTGAGGATCAGAGAAGTCATCTTGAAGAAATGGTATTGAATTGAAATCTGAAGTGTTAGTAGAAATTAAATTTCCTTATTTGGGAAGTGGGATGAAGAGCTTTGGTCTCAACAGAGGAGCAGCTGATCAAAAGCCTTTTCAGCACAGGATAGGAAATGTAGGAAAACCAGGGTGGCTTTATTGTAGAAATTTCCAAAAGGCAGAAAAGTAGGTGGAGATTTGGACCTTAGGGCCTTTTAGGCATGATAGGAATTTTATCCTCAGATGTGGAAATCTACTGGAGGCTTTTAAGTGGGAATCTGCGCTGAGGATGTTAAAATGAACAGATTTTTGCTTTGAAAGCATCACTCTGTCAGCAGGAGAGAAGTTTGGAGGGAATCCTAGAGGATGGTTAAAAGGCTTGTGCAGGATTCCATCTGAGAACAATTTTGACTATCTGAGAAAATTCCTTTTTTTAGATTGTAGGCAGAATGATTTTTCTCCTCTGTATCAAGTATTCCTATATGTCTCTTGCTTATGTGACTCTCATGATGGAAAAATAATTGGTATGTATTGCATTTATATAAATTGCTTGCTGCATTTTCTCCCTTCATCTATTAGGTCATAAGTTCCTCTAGGGTATTAATAAATTTTCATTAATTTTGAATTTAAAAATAAATTTTCTTCTTTCCCCTTCAGTAAATCTCATGCAGTCGCTCAGTGCTTATCCTTTAAACAGCAGTTGTGTGATTCTTTCCTGGATGCTGTCACCCAGTGATTACCATCTCATGTACTTTATTATTGAATGGAAAAATCTTAATGAAGATGATGAAATTAAATGGCTTAGAATCCCTTCAAATGTTAAGAAGTATTATATCCATGGTAAATTTACTATACTTTTTTTTCTTTTCTTTTCTTTTTTTTTAATGGTAATGGGGATTGAACTCAAGGCCTCATGCATGTGAGGCAAACAAGCTACCACTGAGCTACATACCTAATCCTAAATTTACTATATTTTAATAAGTTTCTCTCATGTATTAGTATGATACTATATATCATTAATTTAAATAATTTAGACAGTTAATAAAAACTTTAAAAACATAATACTTCCATCACCTTATCAAACGTTTGATTCTATTTCCCTTGACTTTTTTCATTTTAGTATTTTACATCATTGTAATCATATATCACATATATTTGACCCAATCCTTTTTATCATTGTTTTTAATGCCCATATAACTTTTTACTCCCAAATCTGCTTAAATTATTTGAGATTATGTTGCTTTCAGCTTTACCTTTTAAAAAACTATTGCCAAATTGCTTTCCCAAACTGTGTACTCACTTATAATGTCACTAGCAATGAATGGGAGTGGTAGGCCACAAATCTAAGCATCTAAGACATGGTTACTTAGGTCAGTGTGATCTCTCAAAGGTACAACAGTTATCACAAGGGACAAGTAAAGCACAAATTTTAAGTGTATAATACCTAAGGATTACCATGATCTTATCACACAAAATCATCCAAAGGACTCACACTTCATTTCATTCTGGAAACTTATAATTTATCATCAGGGTAAATTTATTTATAAATTATTGATAAGAGAACTGAGTTCCTTACCACTGTCGTCTAGGTAGGTAGTTACACTCTGCCTTTCTTTAAACAATGGGGATGTAGAATTTAGGCTTCAAAGAGATCTGCCTCTTTTTTTTTTTTTTTAATATTTTTTAAGCTCTTGATGGACCTTTATTTTTTTCATTTATTTATATGTGGTGCTGAGAATCGAACCCAGTGCCTCACACGTGCTAGGCAAGCGCTCTACCACTGAGCCACAACCCCAGTCCAGATCTGCCTCTTCTGCAAAAATAGTCACAGGTTATTAGCGTTCATGAAAATCTTTGCTAGATCTTTGAGCTTTGCCACAGAAGTGATGTTTCTCCTTGTACCTAGACCTCCAGGTATTGCAAGAGGAGGCTCAATCATCATGCCCATCCTCTTTGCAAAGGATTTCACAAGACTTTAGTCTTCCAGTTACCTTGAGTGGAGGAAACTAAGTAGACTAAATTCCTATAGAAGGGAAATATTGCCTCCTTTGAGGATAAGGGAGAAAAAGAAGAACATATTATCTCCCTTCACTGGAAAAGTGAAGGAAAGAAAGCTCTTATACCCTGAATTGAACATATTGGCTATGACTGAAACACACCTTTGAAAAATTAGTCTTCTATGTCTGAGTAATATATTTGAAAAGTTGTTTGGAAAACTGTTGTCATTAGTAGGCAATGTGGTATGCTTAGGTTGTTTTCAAAACTCCTCTCACATCAGTTCAGTCTGTAATTACTGAGTTCTGTTTGGAAAACAGCATATTTTTAAAAATAGGGTCTCTTCAGTATTAGTTAAGCATAAATGAACTTTTACTGTATTTTTCTCCCCAGATCATTTTATCCCCATTGAAAAGTATCAGTTCAGTCTTTACCCAGTATTTATGGAAGGAGTGGGAAAACCAAAGATAACTACTAGTTTCACCCAAGGTAAAAGTTTTACTTTTAGTTCTTTTTACACTGATATGTGCTTCCTAATTTATTAGAAAATATGTTACCATTGGATTGTTCTTTTTCTGATGAGATCATGGAAGAGTCAAGTCTTATGTAAATGTGTCATAGGATGGAAATATCTTTAAAAATACAAATGGACAGTTACAGTGTTAAATTCAGTAGACCTTTTATATTTCTGATTTGTCTTATTGCACCTGAATTACCAATGAATTGATCTTATTTTTTTAAAATTGTCTTCAAACTCAAGCTTTTTTTTTGATCTTATTTTTTTTAAATTGTCTTCAAAGCTCAATAATGTGCTTTTGGTTTTGGTATTGGATATTGAACCCAGTAGTGCTTAAGCACTGAGGTACATCCTCAGTCCTTTTTATTTTTTATTTTGAGACAGTGTGTCACTACATTGCTTAGAGCCTTGCTAAGTCACTGAGGCTGACTTTGAACTTTGGATTCTCCTGCCTCAAACTCCCAAATTGCTGGGATTAGAGGTATGCCCTACCTCCCAATAACATAGTTTTTAGAAACATTTTATCTGATTTTAGAATGAAAATAATTATAAAAATTATTTCAGTATTTAATAAACATTTATTGAGTATTTTTCTAAGAACTGGGGTAAAAGAGTGAATATATATCTGTCATTATGGAGCCTAAACTCCAATGCTCTAATGGGAGTGATGGACAAAGAAATTATATAAAATATATCAGATAAAAATAAGTACCATAGGAAAATAAAAATAAGATGAAGGACAGAGTTAAAAACGTGATGCTTTAGTTAGTATGGCCACAAATGGTAATTTTGTGGTGCTGATATTTGCATATAAAAGGGAAGCACACTCCAGGCTAAAGGGTAGCCTTTTTTTTTTCTTTTTTGATGGTGCTGGGGATTGAACCCAGGGCCTTGTGCATGCAAGGCAAACACCCTACCAACTGAGCTATATCCCCAACCCCTTTTCTGTAATCCCAGCATTTAGGGAGGCTGAGACAGGAGAATCGCGAGTTCAAAGCCAGCCTCAGCAATGGCGAGGCGCTAAGCAACTCAATGAGACCCTGTCTCTGCATAAAACACAAAATAGGGCTGGGGATGTGGCTCAATGGTCAAGTGCCCCTGAGTTCAATCTCTAGTACCAAAAAAAAAGGTAGCCTTTTGCAAAGGCTCTAAAGAATGAGCATGGTAATTCAAGAAACACTGAGTCAGTCTATACCCAAAAGACTTAAAAACAGCATACTACAGTGACACAGCCACTTCAATGTTTATACATTGAAGCTAAATTGTGGAACCAACTTACATGCCTTTCAATAGATGAAAGGATAAAGAAACTGTGGTATATATATATATACACAATGGAATATTACTCAGCAATAAAAGAGAATAAAATTATGGCATTGGAGTTGGAGAATATCATGCTAAGTGAAGGTAAGCCAATCCCAAAAATCCAGATGTCGAATGTTCTGTCTGATAAGTGGATGCTGATCCATAATGGGGGAGGGGACACAGGAAGAATAGAGGAACTTTGGTCAAAGGGGAGGGAGGGAGGAGGGGGCATGGGGACAGTAAAGATGGTGGAATAAGATGGATATCATAGCCTGAGCTTCATGTATGACCACATATATGATGTGATTCTACATGTACAACTAGAGAAATGAAAAGTTGTGCTCCATCTGTGTATAATGAATCAAAATTTATTCTGCTATCACGTAAACATAAGTAGAATAAATAAATAAATTTTAAAAAAAAGAAACAGTGAGGAGGTCAGTGTGTCTGGAGGGAGCAAGATGAAGTTTGGCAGGTGTTATAGAATGGGTTCGCTGGGAGCAGATGGTATGACTCATCATGACAACTGTTATTTTTTAAAATTTCTTTTTAGATATACATGACAGTAGAGTGTATTTTGACATATTATACATACATGGAGTATAACTCGTTCTTATTAGGATCCTATTCTTATGGTTATACATGATGTGGCATTTCACTGGTGGTATATTCACAAATGAACATAGGAAAGCTATGTCTGATTCATTCCACCCTCTTCCCTTTTCCTAGCCCCTCTCCCTTCCCTTCATTTCCCTTTGTCTAATCCACTGAACTTCTATTCTTCCCTTCTCCCTTGTTGTGTGTTAGCCTCCACATCTCAAACAACATTCAACCTTTGGTTTTATAGGATTGGCTTATTTCACTTACCATAATTTTCAGATCCATCCATTTACTGGCAAAAGTCATGAAGTCATTCTTTTTTATAGCTGAGTAATATTCCATTGTGTGTGTGTATATATATATATATATATATATATATACACCACATTTTCTTTATCCAATCATTTGTTGAAAGGTACTTGGTTTGGCTCCATTGCTTAGTTATTGTGAATTGTGCTGCTATAAACATTGATGTGGCTGTGTCATCATGACAACTTTAATTGATACTTTGACTCATATAATCTAAAGGTACTCTGATGGAGTGGCTTGGCAAATAAATAATTTTGAAAAAATTTTGCTATATTTTAACTAAATAAAATATATATAACTTTGCTAAACAAAGTATTAATGCAAATACTTTTGTTTCCTTCTTATTTTTGTATTTTTGAAGACAAAAATTTATGAGGAAATCTGAAAAAGTCTATAATTTTTGATAAAGAAATAAAGATTGCCTTAAGTGTCTGAATTATGTGAATTGTATTTCTTTTTCAGATGATATTGAAAAACACAAGAGTGATGCAGGTCTATATGTAATTGTGCTGATAATTATTTCCTCTTCTGTCTTATTGCTTGGAACATTGTTAATATCACACCAAAGGTATTAAACTTAATGTTAAGACTCCTTATGGCAAAAGCCCTAAGTATATTTAAGCCTTAATTCACAACCCAAATCATGAATAATAAAATATTTTAAATGTTTTTATATGTATTCATTGTACAGTTAAGATGGCATAAAGAAAAAAGTTTGCTTTCAGAAAATTTGATAGGACAAAGTACACCTCAAGGAAGAATTTAGTTGAGTCGTGTGTTCCCTACCCCCTCCCCCCCGCCCCATATATACATTCAGTAACTAACAGACTGAAAACAGGAGCCTGGGCATGTTCTTGAATGTGATAAAAATGCCTTTTGGAGTTCTTCAATTTGGGTTGAGGATTTTAGTGGTGATCACATGACTTTAAAAATGGACTTTTAATGGTGACTTGGAGCAATTGGTTCCTTTTCATGCCTGGCTCCAGTCGGTCTGGCTTGTCAGACAAATGGCCTTGAGTTTCCTGGATGGTTCTGTGGCTGCCACGTAGCTTCCTGCTGAGAACTCCCTGCCAATTAAGTTATTTCACACATGCCAAATCTCTGTAGAGACTTTTATCTTCTAGCAAAAAAGAGGGAGAGGTTTCAGAATCTGGTTTTGTATTTTGGTCTGTCACGTTGCTGGGGCTGTCAGGTGGGTTTGTTTCTGACATCCATGTAGTGGCCACTTTCAAAATATATATATATATATATATATATATATATATATTTTTTTTTTTTTTTTTTTTTTTTTTTTTTTTTTTTGAGGAAAGCCTGTGCAAGGTGTTTGGCCTGGTGCCTGGCACAAGCTTTCAATAAAGAGAGCTATTTTTATTATGATACTGATCATTAACTTGGGTCTAGATAGAAATTTGGTGGAACAGTTCATGGGACAGAATGTAAAAATGAATCAGACCCTACTGAAGCCTAACTACCCTGAAGGACCAATTTCTATTTTATATATTCATTAACTTTTAGCATTTTCAATGTACATATTGTTCTTTAATTCTTATGCCTTATTTATTTATCATTTGTAGAATGAAAAAGCTGTTTTGGGAAGATGTTCCAAACCCCAAGAATTGTTCCTGGGCACAAGGACTTAATTTCCAGAAGGTCACTTTTCTAATCTTTTTAACCCAAAATATGTAAGATTGCGTTTTAGATGCCATATGACTTCTAGATCTTTAAACATGTTTTAAGATGTAAGAATTTTTATTTAATTCATTTTAATACGAGTGTGTTTAGTGTTGATCTTTAGAAATATCAGAACACAGTGTTTGAAATTAGAAGGAAACAAAATTTAGTAATAGCTTATCATATATGGGTTGATAATATGCATATATTTCTTCTGGTAATAGTAAAAAAATAAAATGAATATTAGAATATTAAAGGTCAAATATGATGAACAGATAGTTGGCATAAACTCTGCTTAGGAAAGGCTTGGTGTCATTATATTTAAGCTATGATTTAATGTGCATAATTATTTAAAGCAACTTAAGAATTGTGTCAATAATCTTGTCCTCAAAGTCTACAAACTGAAAAATGCATTTATCATAACAACCTATGTGTGTGAAGATATTCCCCTTGAAACTAGAGTAATTTATGAAATTGTCAACTATCATAAAATAATTTGAACTTACTTCTGTAATAGAATTTATCAGAAAATTCTAGAGTTTAATGAACGTTTTTATTAATCCTCATAATTTTCCTTGAACAAGATTGACTTTTCACCCATAACAATGAAAAAAACCGAAATTCGGTCTTCATGTCAAAATACACAATTTTTAAAACAGTAATTATTTCGAGGCCATTAAATGGTCTCAGCGATTACATGTTATCATTACTCATTTAAGTCTTCAGTGGTTTTCTTTTGGCTACAAGATACAAATCCTTTAATCCAGTATCCAACGCTTCTCTCTATACCCTGTTGTCTACTTCTCTGTGTAGTTGTTCCTTCCCTGGGCCTTGGCTATGTCTTTACTCTTTCCTTCCAGCTGTGCAGAGCCTTCCTCCTCAAGGAAGATCTTGCTCTATACCTTTCTTTCTCCAAGGCTTCTTTTAATGCATTTATTTAATTTCCTAGACTTTATTGTGGAGAATGCTGAGTGCAAGGACTGTATTTTATCCATCACACATGTTTGTGAAACTTTTCCTGCTCCATACAAGATACTAAAGTAGGATTCGTTAAATAATTGCTGGTAGTTCATAACAAGGGTGTCCATTATTTATGTGCAAATCACTACAGTACATACTCTTAGGTTCATGTAGACTGTCCCTTCAGTTCTCATTGCCTTGGTTTCCTCTCTTGAAAAGTGAGGTTAAGTTAGCTTTATTGGATTGTGTTGGAGATTAAAGGAGATGGTACTCATGACATAGAAAGGTCTCAATAAATATTAGTCATGATTATTTATGTTATTATTTTATATATTTATGTATTTTAGATTATTTTTAGATAAATTATTACATATTTTAGGTTAATTATTAATTGTAGAAGAAGTGGTATTTTAAAGCCAGGATTAGTGTCCCAATTTGTCTGACTTTGGAGCCTGTAGGAGTGATTCTGTAAGCAGTGACTTTCTATATATAAATTTATATATTTACATATTTGACCATGACCCACAGTGAGAAATACATTTCACCTTCCAACCGAGCATACATAGAAACATAGAGATACAAAAGGAAAACAAAAGATGCATCAGTGGAGCAAATTATATTTCATGCTTGTATGATTATATCAAAATGAACCCCAATGTAATGTATAACTATAATGCACTAATAAAAACATTTTAAAAACATTGAATTTATTATTATATTCCTATCAGAAATGTATAAAAATCTCACCGCTCCTCATCATTGTTGATCATAATTATTTAAAAATGTATTTTAAGTTTAACTTACATCATTTAAATTATTAAAGATTATTTAAAATACCCTATAATTCAATAAAAATAGTATTTCAGCATAAAAAACAAAAACACTACTTGCTTGAAATAGAATGAATACAATGTTATTAAAATTCTATTTCATTTGTTAAAATTGCTCTTTGCAACCCAGTAAATTGATTTCAGAACATTCAAATGGTCTATGATCTTCAGTTAGAAAAACTGCTTTACAGCTTATTAATGAATGAATACATAAGTAATATTGTAATCATAATTAACAATACAGAAGACTGAATTATACTCTTTTATCAGAAGAAAACAATGCCCTATTTTCAGAAGAGGCATGAGTGTAATTTTACATATAATCTTTCTCTTATGGAAACTTTGCCTTGCCTGGCTCTAGCCACAGGCCTGCACACCCCTCAGCTGTGCTGTTGCTTGCTGTAAACCATGGAATCTCCCTTTATTACAACACAGTTGCTGATTTTTGTCAATTAGAAAACATCTCTTTTCTCTCTCTTCTATTACAAATTCATGCAATAGCCTTCCTTATGGTGATATATATATGCACCCGAAATGGTGCATATATATGTCATTCATTCATTTGTTCAAGAAGCAAACATATGCAAGGCTAGGTTGTTGCTCCTCTGTAGCAGAACAGATTGTCAAGCAATCCCTATCTAAGAAATAAGATGGTAGGGTCAAAGAACAGGAAGAACTTGTCTTTTGTTGCTTCTCTAAAATAGATTTTTCATTTTTTCATTCATTCATGTATTTATTTCATTCATTCATTTAGGATATTGTTGAATACCTTCCCTATGCTAGTCACTTTTATCCCATAGTGCTGTAATAATAAGATAAGCACCGCACATTCCTGCAGTGTACAGTTGGCTGGGAACGATGAGCACTACCCAGTTTATTATAGAAACAACATTACAGTCATAAACTGACGTGGTGCTAAGAGCTTACGGTGTGGCCTGGTATAGTTTGTGGAGTGGGGAGAAGTAGGTTCAGTTAAGAAGGTGACCTTTAACCCAAGATCTCGTAGATGAATAGTCAATATCTAGACGCCAGTGAGATCACTTGCACATACAAAGCCACGTGGTTGGAAGGATCAGAGCATGTTTACAAACTGGAAATGGATTGGAGGTGAAAGAGTATGCTGAAGATTTTTTTTTAATATTTTTTAAATTGTTGATGGATCTTTATTTTATTGATTTATATGCAGTGCTGAGAATCAAACCCAGTGCCTCAAGCACACAAGGCAAGCACTCTACCACTGAGTCATAACCCCGGCCCTTATTATTTCTTAAAAAGAAACTGAAACCCTCTCTGGCATGTTCATGTGATAGCTTACCTGGGAACTACCCATGGACGTGACTTCTAAGTATTTACCTGGCAAGGGAAAGATCAGGCCCACCTTAGCAAGGTGCAGTGTTAAGCCACACCAGATGACCTTCCCATGTCTAGAAAATGCTGACATAAAGGTACTGCTGAGTGGGCACAGGGTGGTTGACTTTGTGAATGTCATAGACTCTCTTCTACCCCACTGTCTGCCGTAATACACCCTGAATATCAGCACGGTGTCTAGCTGGTAATCTGCCAGATCTTACATACAAGAAAACTGAAATATCACCAAAATTTTCCAGATTCTAATAAATTAAAGAAATGTGAAGAATTTTTGAGACTTACATAAGATGTGAAAATCTTTACTTATGAGACTGATTGTTTTTTTATCTTTGCAAGTATTTGATTTTCTAATCTTAGAAGATATTTTCTAAGCGTAGTAAGTGACAAAAGCTTAATTTATTACTAGGGCTTAAAAGGTGAATTAGAAATAAGTCAGTTTTGGAATAGAGTGGGAATATTTAAAGAATGAAGAATGTAACTTCAAGGATTTTATTAATGATAAGCTCATAAAAAGATAAAACATTTTATATCTAGTTTTCTGCTTTAATCTTCTAAATAACTAAAATTTACATTTTCAAAGAAAAAGTAATACAGTACAACTCACCTTATATTACCAAAGAAAAAAATCAACAAATTTACTCTGTCCTGTGCTTTCATATTTGTGTTATTTTATTTAATTCTTTCTTAGGTCAAAGAGCCCAGTATTTTCTGATGACAAAACTGAGTCTCAGTGTAGTTCAGCCAACCACCCAGCCAGTACAAGTAAAAACCTGCATTCAAACCCAGGTCCATCTGATGCAAACTGATACCCTGGTCATTAGTTCCATAAGAACAATGTTTTCATTCCTTAATGTACTAAATACCACTGAATTACATACCTAAAAATAGTGAAAATGGTAAATCTTGTGTTCTATATATTTTAGCACAGTAAATAAATGGGTGAGAGAACTGATTTGGCATTTACCCAAAGAAGATATGCAGACAACAATTTGTGCTTACAAAGGAAAATATGCTCAACATCATGAGACATTAGGGAAATGCAGGTTAAAGACCCAAGGTCCCACTTGACACCTAACAGGATGATTGTAAAAGAAAGGTAAATATTGGTGAGAATGTGGAGAAGTGGAGCCATCATCTACTCTGCTAGATTGTCAAATAGTATAGCCCTTTTGAAATATAGTCTGACATATCTTCAAAAAGATTAAATATGAGACTCAGCAATTCCGCTCTAATGGAAAATGAAGTAATTTATTCATATGGAAACTTGTACATGAACTTTCATGTCAGGATTTTTCATGATAATCAAAACATGAGAAAATGGCTTTCAAATGATTAATGGATCAATTAAATGAAGTTTTTCCAATTCTAAAACAAAAATAATAAATAAGCAAAGAAAAACCCCACAATGTATTATAAAACAAAGACCATGGTAGCCTATTGTTTTTAAAAACCATTCAAATATAGTCATTTTTTAAGGAAGTAATTTGGGGGGGTGGGTGCTGGGGATTGAACTCGGCGGCACTCCACCACTGAGCCACATCCCCAGCCCTGTTTTGTGTTTTATGTAGAGACAGGGTCTCACTGAGTTGCTTAGTGCCTCGCCATTGCTAAGGCTGGCTTTGAACTCACGATTCTCCTGTCTCAGCCTCCCAAAATGCTGGGATTATAGGCATGTGCCACTGTACTCGACAAAGAAGTAATAATTATATATAAAATATTTCCTTTAATTTGTTCTCCAAATTCAGATTTTTAGGAACTTTTTTTTATAGTACTGGGAATTGAACCCAGGGCTTTTTGCCATTGATCTACATCTCCACACTTCCTTGAGTTAACAGGGCTGTCCACAAGCTTGCAGTCTTCCAGTCTTCCTGAACTAGCCTCATGAGTAGCTGGGATTACAGGCCTGCACCACTGCACCCAGCCAGGAGTATTGATTTTTATGAAATGGCTCTATACCTATAAATCCTAGACATACAGCCTGATCTCTAAAATGTTTTCTAACATTAATCTGTTCTACTTTTTAAGCTGTCATTCTCTTTCCTTTAATATGACTTATGCAAATCAAAGATGTGAAAAGTCTTTTAAAAGCCAGTACTTTGAGATCTCTCTAAAAGAAAAAGAAAACATTTATTTAAAGCACTACATGCCAGACTTTGCTAATAGGATAATAACCATATGTGATTAAAAATAATTCTTCTAATATAATTTCCTCAAAATCTTTCTTTCATATGCTATACCTCCTTTTCCCCTTTAATTTTTCAGAAAGTGTAAATATGTTAAAGCAGTATAATGTAGGGTCTGGGGATGTAGCTGAGTGGTAGAACCTTGCCTGGCATGTGTGAGGCCCTCAGTTTGATCCTTAGCACTGCAAAAACAAATACATGGGGGGTGGAATTATATTAAAACACCTATTATATACTCACAAAATGTCAAAAATTTTCTATATTTGCCTTATTTTAAATAGTAAGAATCTCAGATAAAGTTTGTCCCACTTATTCCAATCCCTCCTTCCCTTCCTCTGTAGAGCCACCACTTCTATTCACTCAGTTTGTACTTAAATATTTCCTGTACCCATGTGTGTGTATGTGCAGCCAATGAACAGTGATCCCTTGGGGGAATTGTTAATGTTAATATACCATCCATGTCATTCATTCCAAACTACCTGTTCTCTCAGCTTTGGTCTTAACACTCTCCATGTTGATAGAGTTAGCATGGTATAGATGCTTGGGCTGGTACATACCAGTGTGTCATATGAACATGTGACAGTTCCTTAGTCCACTCTACTTCTAGTGGATATTTGTTTGAACCCTTTTTCTGTTTATTACAAAATTGCTACAGGAAGCCTGGTTATATATGTCCCTTCGTTATCTAAGGTATATATCTTGATATTTCTTATTATTTAAAAAATTTGTGAAATACTTGTACATGGTTTAATAGCCTAGACAAATTTTTATTGAGAATATAGTCTACTCCTCTACCCCACCCAGCCCTTAGTCTTGCTCTCCAAATAACACTATTTTTTTAAAAATATTTTTTATTAGTTGTTGATGGATCTTATTTTATTTATTTATTTATACGTGGTGCTGAGAATTGAACCCAGTGCCTCGTGCATGCAAGGCAAGCGCTCTACCACTGAGCCACGACCCCTGCCCCAAATAACACTATTTTAACTGTCTTGCTTTTAATTTTTCTAACAGGTTATCTTAATATTTCTAAAAAGCATATGCTTATGTCACAGTGAATTGTACATGATCTACTGGTTTCTGGCTGTAATGAGGACTTCACTCACTATGTACTTTTCCTCGGGCTCCTACCACATGTTTTTCTACTACTTTTTCCAATTCCTCTGCACCCTCAGAAAAATCTACTGAAGCTTCCATTGTTTTGTTCTAGCAAATAAACTTCCTTGGAGCTCCCCATCTGTTTTTATCCAGTGCATTACCCATTTCACCTTTTCCTCCATTTCTCCTTCACTTTCTAATCTCTGGAACTTACAACTATTTTTATACTTAAGCCAGGGTTGATAACATGCCATGTGTTATAAGCTGTCCATGGGTTCATTTTAAAAAACAGAAAACCAATAAATTGAATTTATACTGTTATGATTATGTTAGTATTATTCCTTGCAGAATCACAATGTGATTACATTTCTTGGTGGTTTCAATGTCAAAGGAGTATTAGAAAATATATTAAAAACATTCCACTTGATCACACATTCCACTATGCCAAATGTTGTTGCCTTCATCTTTTTCATCTAGTTTTTTTCCTTTTCTAAGAGTTTCTAATTGTCAGTCTGTCTGTCGGTCTGATTTGTCATCTCGACTTACGTGTACATCTGTTGTATAAGCTATTTCCTTCAGTCCCTGTCTTCACTGGAGACCTGGTTCCAGCACACTCTGCCAAGGAATCCCTTCATCCTTTTACTTCAGTAAGGATTAGGCTTTTGTAAAATTGCTACAAGTGGTTATTCTGAACCTTCCCTTAACTAGTTTCTGGTCATTACTGTTTCCTAAACTCCTTTCCCTGCTTTTACTTGATTAACTACATCCTTGACAGATGGCCTAAAAAAATGGGTGAAAGGTCTCGGTCTCTGCATTTTGGAGTTTAGTTTATTCCACCTTCCTCTACTGTTACTTTGGTGGTCAGTTAATAGGTTGAAAAGCCTTTCCAATAGAACTTTGAAACCATTCCTCTCTTGTGGCCTGGTGTCTCAGGTTGCTTCTGAGAAGTCAGATACTATTTGGATTTTTTCCCCCTCATTGGTTACTTGCAATTTTCTCTTTATAAAAAACATACGTTCCATTTCTGATGTTATAAAATTTCAGCATCGAGTCTAAGGTGGTGATTTTTCATTTAATTTTGTCATCATTTGATGCAACTTTTAGTTTTATCTCCTGTCAACTCTAAGAAATTCCATTATTTCTTTATTTTCTCTCTTGTTTCTTTGGTTGTTTCCAGTATCTGCATTTGTTGGAGGTTGGGCACTCTGTTGTTTTGATTATTTTCGTTTCTTTGTTTCACAGGGCACTCTGAATGGATATTCTATGATTTTTTCTTTAATATCTAACCTAATATTTTCTGGGTTTTTTTTCTTTTTCCTTCTGACATCGTACTACCCTCTATTATTCCAGTGCTGCTGTTGGATTTTTATTTACCGTTATTATTTGTACATTCCAAGTATGCTTTTTCGGAATATTGTATTCTAGTTTTATGCATACAATTTTTTTCTGAAATCTAACTAGAAATATGAGTTAGTGGATTTTTTTTGTTTATTTAAATTTTTTTCTCTTTCCCGAGTCTTCCATTTCTGTTAGGTCATGTTTTTCACTTGTTTATCTTGACTTGTCTCAGATTTTCCCCAAATATCTGGTACTACTTTCCTTTCCCTTTCATATTTGCATGAAGCAGCAGACAGGCTGACTGGTAGCCCATGCATATAGCTGAGATTGCTGTGCCAGCTGTGTAGCCAAGGCTTGGCCAGAATGAGAATATTAGGTGCATTTTTGAGTTACAAATTCTATTTGGAAGTAGGCAGTCTCCAGGAAGTGTATATTTCACTTCCCTAAAATAAGAATTCAGCTTTGCTTATTTTCTTCTTGCATATAGATGACCTTGGGTTACAAGGAACCTTGAGAGAATATAAACTAATCAGGTCATTTCCATCACAGCAAGTAGGAAAAGGAGGAAAAAAAACTCATTCTTTTTGCCTATTTCTGTTTGGGAAAGCTTTTCATCTTCCACTGTGTTGTAGAAAGATAGGTAGACCAGATAAAAGAACTAACTCAGGGTCCTGACTTTGCTTCAATAAACTATAATTTTAATCAAACAACCCTTCAGGCCTCAATGCTTTGTCTAAGCAAATGAGGAGAGATTTGGGCCAGATGATTTCTTAGATCTTTTTTCTAGATTAAGAAAAATAAATCCACGCTAATGGTTCTGTGGTCCTATTTTTCACCATTTGGCATTTCTTTCTCTTTGTTTTTTAAAATTTTTCTTCTCACTGCTCTACTCTTACTTTTTTATTCCCAACTCTCCCATATAACTGTTGGTTTTATCCCAACAGTAATATTTTTCCAGCTCTTTGTCTTATTTCCTTTGACTTATTCAGTTATTCTTGTGGCAATTAAAAATGTCTCTAGATTGTGATATTAAATCACCATTAAGAAAATGAGAGAAGCCACTTGGTTTAAAAAAAAAAAGAAGGTTCCCTTTCCTAAAAGGCTATATTTTTATAACAGAAGAACTTATAGACCAAAACCACAGAAAATGTTTTTAAATCTTTTATCTTTTGCTTTCTGATTTTTTTTTTTTTTTGCTTTATTTTATCTAAACAGAGAACGGACATTCTTTGAAGTCTAATCATGATCACTACAGATGAACCTAATGTACCAACTTCCCAACAGTCCATAGAGTATTAGAAGATTTTTGCATTTTGAAGAAGGGGAGCAAATCTTTAAAAAAAAAAAATTGGTTGAACTAGTCATAACTAACATATGGTAGATTATGTTTTATTTAGAACTTAAAATACATACGTAAACTCTGGGTCTCATAAGTTTGAATCCAGTTCAGTTTGAATGTATGATTAATTTTCAAGTCATCTAAAGTTTTAAAAATAATCATGATTTCTGGCTTTTGATTTATCATTTTCCTGGTATAAGATGTTAAATGACTGTTACTATCATAACATATCTACTAGATACCATCAAATACTTAGGTAATACTGTAACCAGGTGAACGGCAACTTCTGGTACATATCTTTGCAAACACAATGACTCCATCTACTTCAGATTACAGTGAAAGTATTTAGTTTATATTTTTATGTCCAAACTTTTCTCTTAGATTCCCTGATAGACACTTGAGACTATAAATGGACCCATTTGGATTTCCTTTTGAATGCCTTGTAGCTTGGATGTGTCTAACTTTGGTCAATCTGGGAATTTCAGTTGTCAGTAGTTTTTGAAAATGACTTCAGTGCTAACTTTCATTTCAATTCAAAGAAAGCCAGAATTTGTGGTTCATGCTAGTCACAGACCAGTGGAAATAAACAGTTCACATCAGGATAACCCTACATACTCAGGTCATATTCCCCAGATCAGAACAACAAACTCTAGTCCAGCCTCCTTATGCAATTCTTGCCTAAATCTAATTTATTTCCACTTAACCATCCAAGACTTCTGGCAGTCAAGGAAGTGTGCACTTTTACAAGGAAGGGAGTCTCTTTGGCACTTTTACAGATAGTTCATGGTGAGGACAGGATTTTTCTACCTGAAAAAAAGAGCACTTGGCACTTCTGTGAAATTAGCATGCTAAGTATGCTCACATTCAGACTAAACCGAAGAGTCTAGTGATGAATCCAAATAATATTCAAATTTAGGGTATATGTGGGTAACTTAAATTTTTTTGTAGTTTTATATGGCTGTCTTTAAAAAAACTTTAAAAAACAGGAAGAATGTGTCTTTTTTTTCCCCCTCCATTGACTATTAACAGATGTCATTGGAATGCAAAATCTAAGTGTGAAATTATGAAAGGATAGTCTTTAATCCTTACCAGCTGAATACATATTTAACATACGCCTAAACTGTTCTAAAATCTCAAAAAAATTAGATACAGATAGTGAAATAGATTTATATTTTTAATTTAATTTTAAATTTTTGGTACCAGAGATTGAACCTAAGGGCGCTTTACACTGAGCCACATCCCTGGGCCCATTTTTTTTTTTATGTTTTATTTTGAGACTGGATCTTGCTAAGTTGCTCAGTCTCACTTTGAACTTGAGATCCTCCTGCTTCAGCCTCCCGAGCCACTGGGATTACAGGCATGCGCTATCTGGCGTGAAATAGTTTTTTAAACAAACTTTTAATAAAGTTTTGTGGCCCATTGGTAAAATACATTTCAATAATTTATGAGTATGTGATTTCTTAGTATTAGTGAATCTTCCACCTAAATGCATTTTAAGACACATACGTTTGGTTTCAACAATTAGTTAACCATTATGCAGTTTTAGGGAGCATAAAATATACCAGACAGGTAGTTTGAAGAACATATGTGAGTTTTCATGTTATTTGTACATATTTTTTGTTTTCATTATTCATTGCATCTAATAATTTGATGATGTTGTAATCTCATTTAAATTTTAAGACAGTTCAGTGCCTATGTATAGTAGAAGCATTAAGAAAAAAAGAAAATGACCAAGCAAATATTGGGAGGTAATCAGAAACCTATAGATGTATGTTAGAAGGAAAACAGGCATAGGAATAGTTTCCTCTTCCTATATTAAGTTGGTAGCATAATAAAAGAGTTGTATTGACACAGTATTTATCCTTATACAGTATTTTAATACATATGTAAGTCTATTCCATTATTATTATATTTAGTGTTTGGTATATTTATTCCTTTATGGTTTTAATCACTAATATATTTCACTTAAGATTTTGAAACTGCTAAATAAATTGCGTTTTTGTATGGAATATACTTGCCATTCAGAACAGTTGAGGATACCATTATCTCAGGCAACAAAACTGAATTCATTCTACTAGTTTAAAAATTGTGAAAAAGTTAAATTACATGTATGATATATAAACTGAACACATGTTCTGTAGCACTTAATTTAGCTGTATTAGTTTTTTGATATGATGTATCCACAGTATTTTTTTTAAATATTTTTTTAGTTGTAGATGGACACAATGTCTTTATTTTATTGCTTTGTACGGGGTGCTGAGGATCGAACCCAGGGCCTCACGCATGCGAGGCAAGCGCTCTACCACTGAGCTACAGTCCCAGCCCCCACAGTATTTTTTATTGTGCATTTATTTTTCATTGTGTTTACATTGTATGAAGTGAGCTTTGTGCATAGATTCTTGATTTGTGGCTGCTTGGCAAGATTTTTGTTGTGATGTAACCATCATCCTTATAAAAAATATGATGTACATTTGTCTTGTGTATTTGTCTTCATTCCGTGTTATGTGTATACTTTTATATGAAATTATGTATAAGGAATAGAAATTCACAGGTCTGTTACCATTTCTTTCACCATCATTGTTTTTAACAAACAGGCATTATTAGTTTTTATTTGTATATAACCTCAAACAGATTCTCAATATGATATAAGGCAGATATGTTCTTAATAGTTGCTCATGATTATTTTACCTCTGTATCATATCTTATGTCATAAAAGTTATTTTAAGTATCTTTAGACAAATTGTTTTGCTCATTTTATTTCAATTTATTTTTTTCTTTGGGAGACTTAAATTTCAGTTTGTTCAAATATAATTTACTATGAAATATAAGGAATTCTTCGGCAGATAGCATTTTGTAATTATAGTCACCTTTTTAAATTGAAAGCTAAGCACTTGCAGACACTATCTCATTTAACTCTAGTCAAAACATGACAAAGCAAGCATTAAACTCATTTTACAGATGAAGATACTGAAAGGCAGAGAGGATGGTGGTGGTCATAGGATCAGAAGAACTCAAGCCTATGTCTGTCTTGTCCTGCTTTTCAACACTTAAGCTGACTCTCCTTTATGATTTTTGATGTATGTTCAGTCTAATACTAGTTCATTTGGGGGTTGACTTATGTCTTTTATTATTAACCTTACACACTTGCATTTCTGGAAGCATGGCATAATGAAAAAAATTTTTAATATAATTGAGCATTAAAATGTGTCTTTTCTTTTAGCCTGAAACCTTTGAGCATCTTTTTACCAAGCATACAGAATCAGTGACATTTGGTCCTCTTCTTTTGGAGCCTGAAACCATTTCAGAAGACATCAGTGTTGATACATCATGTAAAAATAAAGATGAGATGGTGCCAGCAACTGTGGTCTCACTGCTTTCAACAACTGCAGGGCTTGAACAGGATTCTGCCTGTATTAGTGACCAGGGCAACAGCCCTCACTTCTCTGAGGCTGAGAGCACCCTGGCTATCTGTGAGGACGAAAGCCTGAGACAACCCTCAGTTAAATACGCCACACTGGTCAGCAATTCCAAGTCAGGCGAGACGGATGAAGAGCAGGGGCTCATACATAGTTCAGTCAGCAAGTGCTTCTCTAGCAAACATTCTCCATCAAAACATTCTTTCTCTAATAGCTCCTGGGAGATAGAGACTCAGGCATTTTTCATATTATCAGAGCAGCATCCCAACATGATTTCACCACACCTTTCGTTCTCAGGATTGAATGAACTTTTGGAACTGGAGGGAAATTTCCCTGAAGAAAATAATAGTGAAAAGTCTGTCTATTATTTAGGGGTCACCTCAATCAAAAAAAGAGAAAGTGGCATGTTCCTGACTGATGAGTCAGGAGTATTGTGCCCGTTTCCAGCACACTGTTTAGTCACCGACATCAGAATCCTCCAGGATACTTGCTCACACTTTGTAGAGAACAACTTCAACTTAGGAACTTCTGGCAAGAAGACTTTTGTATCTTACATGCCCCAATTTCAAACTTGTTCCACTCAGACACATAAGATTATGGAAAACAAGATGTGTGACCTAACTGTGTAATTTTGTTCAAGAAACCTTCAGACTTGTGTTATAGTGGATCATGTGGCCTGTAATATATTGCTTTACAATTGTAAATGGGGAAGACAAGAGGAAATCATTAGTCAAATTTGAAAATGATTACAAAATTAATGATATCAATTTGTCCTCTCTAATATAGACCAACAAAAGGTGAGAAAACCTTCATGAACCTAGCAGTGTAGATAGACACTTCAAATAATTATATTCACTGGCTGCTGTGGGAATGTCTCTTGTTGCTAGCTATGAACAAGCCCAGCAGGTACCATCTTTTGTGAACATTAGACCTGTGTAGAAAGAACCAGTCTATTGTATCACACCACCATCTAAAGGAAGGCTTTTCACCAACATTTGTGAGACACAATTGTTGTTTCTAGGGTGTGTTTGCTTTACTTTCAGTTGCCTTTGTTTTGCACTAATTCATACACACAAACACACAAATTTATACTTCAAAGATATGCTTATGGGTTTTGAAATTATGTGATGTTTTTATTTTGTGCTACCAAAGTGTGTGACTTGAAGTAGGCACATCATTAAATGTTGAACATAAGTAGAGACTTTAGCTGTGGTCTGAGGAAGACGCGTGAAGGTCTTGTGAAGACTGACAAGTTGGCGAAACGTTATGCACCTAATCTAAGTTACACAGCTTAGACTGAAATCACCTGTTAGAAGGGCAGGACCCACAGCCAGTGTTTTGATAACAGCACAAGTATTTTTTAAAACAATGTCTATTATAACTCTTCTCTTTGAAATATAACTAACAACTAGATGGCTAGTGTCACTGTGCACCACTCTGCAGTCATTGTGTTCCCCCAGCCCCACCCGCACGTACACTATTTCTTTCCCTCACTAAGATTCTCTGTACACAAACCATTGCACAAATACTTTACATACTTCAGCTCAATTACTGCAATAATTGTATGAGATGTGTTGTTATACTCCTTTTAAAGATGAAGAGATTAAATAATTTTCCCAAGGTCACAGAGTTAATGGGTGATAGAACCAGAATTCAGATTTAAATCCACATCTTATTAATGCTAGTAATTATTTTTAAAAAAATGACTTGCAATCAAATAGAATATATTAAGAAATTTCTGGTTGAAAAATTAAGTGAGATTTACACAGATCTTATAAGAAAAAGAGCAGCCATACCAACTCACTAGTGTGGGATAACCTTAGTTCTATGCAAAGACAAATGAACATGTTTTCACTGATTTTTAAGCAACTTTAGAGATATAGAAACAAATTATGTGCATGGAAATTTTGGTAAAACTGACTTATTTTTAATACATGCTTACAAAATATAGACATTTTAATTGAAGGTATGGTATAGAAGAAATAGGACATTAAATTTTATCCCACTCACGTAACTGGAGATTAGTCATTGAACATGTCCACTGAGACACAACATTCTCCTGTGGTCTGTGACCCAGAACAACAGAAAAGAAACCAAGAGCTTCAGTCAGTTCAAGGGTATACCAGTCTGTGTGTACACTCAAGTGAACCAGAAGTCCCAGGACCATTATAGTGCTACAGATCCAAGTTAAGGGAATTCAGTGATGTCATGTTAACCTGAGATCATTGATACCATTCTGGTGCAGCTTTGGGCCTCCAAACAAGTAAACAAAAAGACACTTTTGTTCATAGGTCTGAGCTGGCATAGTTTGGTCTATTAGGTCATAATTATTGTCAGTGCACTTGAATTATAATTACCACGTTTGAAAGTTTACTTCTCCATTGCTATGTTTTATTGGGTTGTAAAAGGTTTCTACTATTTATTAGGGTATTTTTACACAAGTTAGGGAAAATTCAGGGTGTGTATATTTCAGAACATTCAGATACTCTCCTTACTGGAGCTTCTATAAAAAGTATTTAAGGGATCAAGGAGCTCAAATATGGGCTTTGGACCTTTCTCCTCTCTCTTTCCTTGTCCCTTCTTCCCTCTCTTCCTCCCTCTCTCTCTCTATTCAGTGTTGGGAATTAAATGCAGGCCCCTGTACATGCTCAGCTATCCCTTCAGCTCTGGATGTCCAAACTTGTGATAAATCTGGAATTTTGAATATTTCATTTAATGACATCACAACAAGCTACTAATTAGACCTTTCAGACCCTTTTCACCTAAAGTTCATGAAAAGAAACTCAATCATCTGAGATATGGCTTCAAGTGTAAATAAATTGAAGATAAAACATATGCCAGGGTTAATGGGATTATATAATTCCTAGCTTAAAACCCCTCAGAAGAAATGTAAAAAAGTGAGGTACAGGGCTGGGGTTGTGGCTCGGCAGTAGAGCGCTTGCATAGCACATGCAAGGCCCTGGGTTCGATCCTTAGCACCACATAAAAATAAAATGAAATAAAGGTATTATGTCCAACTACAACTAAAAAAATATTTTTTAAAAAAATGAGGTACACCTCACTAAGTGTAGGGACCTCCCACTGAGGCCTCATATCCCATTTAGAGATGGGCTACATATTGTCAAGAGGAATAGGAACAGATAGTCTTTTATTTTTAAACCTAGTCTTCAAGTAATAGAAGGACTTGGATGAAGTTCCCACACCAGTGGAAAATCCTGGACTCGGAATAAGGATTTATAACCCTCATCATGACATTCCTTTACTTCCTTTCATTCTTTGCCAACAAACCAACTCCCTCTTTCCAAATAATCAAACACATGGTCATATTCCTTTGATAACAAGAGCTCCTTGCCAGCTGAAGGCTGTTTGCACTGTTGGGAGGGGTGCCTGCAGGGCTTCCGTGTAGAGTGGACTATGCTCTTGGATTTGGACAACTGCAACCGCAAAGGTCCATTATCACCTAGATACGGATGCAAAGAAAAGGCTTTTTTTCTGAATTCCTGTAGTCTCAAAAAAAGTTTCTTCTACTTTTCATCTTCCATGGGTGATCTTGGTAGTTCTATTAACACTCTTCTGAAGTATTTGTTATTGAGAAAACCCATGCTCAGATTTTAAAGCACAGAATTGTACATGCTGCTCTGATTAACATAAGCTGCATTTAAGAAAATGTAAATGTAGTTACGGAAATGTGAAGAGATCTTCACAAAAGGAAGCCAGCCATGTCAGTAATTTTACTCTATTGAAGACTAGTTTAAAACAGTAAAGCACATCCATATCTATTCACAATGTTGGGCGAGTGACTTAAAATACAAAAGTATATTCGAACTGAGATCCTGTTGCTTGTATTAGAGTGTCAAGACGTGGTTCCCTGGAGTTTTATATTGAATGAATTATTTTTCTATAAAGTTTATATTTATTTTGGAAAGCTGCTGAAAACGTCTATTTTTCAAAAGTAATTGTGCTTAAGATGTGTGGCATCAAATTTAATTTCGTGAGAATCTCTGATGGGTTATTTTAAATCACACGTTTATTCAAAAAACCTGGAACTGAGAATAAATTTGAAAGTAAGATACTTAGTTTTGTAGTAAAATACATATAGATAATGTACTTTTGAAACCTATCATTGTGTGTTTGGCATACACTTTCGTCACAATTGACATGGTAATAAATGTTATACACACAAGTGTCAAGCTATGTGTTATTAATTGTTCTTTATAAAATTTCATTACCCTACTTCCCTGTTATGTTTCCGAAGTCATAGATAATGTAGTGTAAATTACCACCAAATATTTTCATCTATCATTATGAATCATAAGGAATGTTACAATATTTTGAGAAATGAATATTCTCAATTACTATAAATTTATTTTAGGATTATATTATCATGGTCTGATAAATAACAGTGGTATTTTAGAAAACATTTGAAAAAAGTAATCTTTGTAGTTTATATAAATAGGCATCATAAAATTTTCATCCATTGTTGGCCTTTGCTTGTATCTTCAAAATTCCTACAAACATATATCTTGCTTTTGAAAGGGTCTGAAAATGTTTTAGATCCAATGCTGCCTTTTGGTTCTTATTTTCTCTTTCTTTTATGAGTCATGTTACAGCTTTATTTAAGAATTGGTAAATAGCCTTCTTCTGGCAGAGTGACACATTCCTCATGATGGCACAAAGCAGTAGTGTGTCTGGGAAGCCCTTTTCCCAGGCTAACTGTGGCCTCAAACTTACATCATGTGCAGAGAGCCAGGCTCCTGCTGTGTGGCAGAGCTCTGCATGCTTCTTGCACTCTCCTCCCAGCCATGTTCTCTGGCTGACTGTGAACCCTTCATTAACAGTAGACAAGAGACTGGGAATGATTTTCCCTGGACAGAATTGGCCCCTTCCCTCCTCCAAAGGGAGTTCAGAGGATAAGAATCTTTCTGACAAATAGTTTCTAGACCAATTCAATCTAGCTTTCATTCACCTGCTGAAATCAAGGACATGCTTATCAAACACAATAGTGGGTCAGTGACTGTTCCTCTCCACACCACTTACCACCATGATTTTGAAGCCATACTTCTCTGTCTTTTCCATTAAGAGATGGAAAATCACTCTCCATCACGGACCTGGGAGGCACTTTCTGCAGAATCCAGATGTCTACAGTGGCATCAGACACTACAGAGACAGCAGTTTGTTCTTGCAGAGTGAAGACCTACATTTCATTTTCCCCCTTCCTGTGCTAATGAAGCCAGAATTGGACAGGCAGCCAGTATAGAGAGGTAAATCAAGTCAGGTCAATCCAGGAAGACAATCTGGGCCTGAGAAGTTGGAGAGGGATTGAGATGCTAATGCCTTCAGAGCCCTTCCTCTACCCTATCTGCCCTATTGCTAAGGTAACCTGTCCCAAGAATTGTCCCTCCCTATAGGAAGTTGTTAATTATGCCCCTTTCCTGCCCAGATTACTCCACCTTGGATCCTCCAGCCCATCTGCTTCTCACCTTTTGGCCAGCCCATCTGAGCATCTCCTGGGCCTAGTCACAGGCAGGAAGGAGAGAGAGAAGGGCAAGACAGCAGGAGAACAAAGGAAGCCTAGGGCATATCAAAAAGGCAGAACACTTGCACTTCTTGGGATACCAGGATACCAGCTATGGCCCCCTTCTCCCTCTGGGAGAAGTCTATGTTACCTTTTTAAATAAACCCTGCTTTATATGCTTGCCTCAGTGTGCATCTCTGATGTTATACTTCAACATTTGAGGAAGCAGGACTCGTCGCCGGTAACTGGTGTCATCACTAAGAGTCCAGTAATTAAACTACACTCTTCCTTGGAGAAAACTTCCTATTACATCAGAACTTTATGATTTATGGACCACTAGCAGAATGTATCCCTCTTTTGTATTTGGAAAATTGTGAAGGTGAATTCATTTGGACAGAAGGAGGTGGCTGGCCATCACCACCTTCTCTAGGTAGCAAGTCACCTTTCCATTGTTCACAATCAACAGAGCAAACAGTAATTATGTTTTTCTATATTGCTCAGAGTGTAACAGTGGTCCCTTCACCTTCTGAATATAGTCCTCATTGCTCGAAGGTTTATTTATTTTTAAATTTTCTGTCTTCTCCCTTCTCCCTCTCCCTAACACGATTAGGGAGACAGTGTTATTTTTTCTTCCCCTAGTTAATTGCCCTTGAACACACCCAGTACAGGAAGGAGATGCCTACTGAGGATCTGGAAAGTGAATATCTCCCAAGTTAACAAGTGAATCCTAACAGGCCATCAGGGCCCCCTTGGCCCCCCTACTGGAATGTAACCCTTGAAGCGTTCCTGTCCCTCCTGATCAAGAGAGTCACAGATTTGGGACAGGAGTATCCTTTGTTTCTCCTTTGCTAGCAAAGCAATAAACCTCGTCCTCATTATTTTTCAAAACCTTGTCCTCATTATTAAGTTGACATTGATTAGTATTGGGGACAGAGACTGAGCTTTCGGTTACAAGAGCTGCTTTCTTCTGAACTCTTCCACAAATCTCATTGATCAATTTGGAACCAAAAGAGAATGCAGTGGCTTATCTAACCTAGAAACCTGGTATGCACATTTCCTTTAAAAACACCACTGGGAATGAAAAAAAAAAAATTCCTTTTTTGTATTTTGCAGAAGTGCTATATAAAGCATGTCTGAAGTCAGAAATATGAACACAGAGACATAGACATGCATGCTTATTACACAAAAGTGTTGAGATCAAAGAATCTTATCAGATAAATAGTTTGGAACTCATAGGAAAAACCTAGCAAAAGAAGATACGGAGATGGATTCAGCTAAAAATGTTGGAATGTGGGCTGGGGTTATGGCGCAGTGGTAGCGTGCTCGCCTAGCACGCGGGAGGCACTGGGTTCGATCCTCAGCACCACATAAAAATAAAATAAAGATATTGTGTCCACCTACAACTAAAAAATAAATATTTAAAAAAATGTTGGAATGTTTGAATTATGGCATGGATATGGTTCTTGGTACATACAAATAAGGGGGTAGGTGAGCAGAGGGAATGATAAATCCAAGCTGCTAGAGAGAGGTTCTGTGGTCATGCATGAGTTAAAGATAATAGAGACTAGTTTACAGGATAGTATGTTGTATTATGGGGTGGTCATTTAAAGAAGGATGGACTTGCATGGTCCAAGGGGAGAGTGTCCGTTAGCAGGACACCTCTATGGTCTGGTGTGCAGGACATCAGGAAACTCAAAGGATTCTTGAGTCCCTCCGACTGACTGCTGGTGACAGGCCAGTTGAAGGGACTTTCTCCAGAAGTGATGTCATGTTGAGTAGGTTAGTGATCAGGTGAGCTGGGCATACTGGCAGATGGTATGTAGCCCATTCCTTTCCCTGAAAAAGGTACTTGAAAGCTTCAGTGAGTTTATTCAGCTGAAGTACTTGGAGCAGTCTTCCAGCCTGTCATCTTTTTTTTTTAAGACCTTTATTTTATTTATTTTTATGTGGTGTTGAGGATTGAACCCAGTGCTTCACACATGCTAGGCAAGCGCTCTACCACTGAGCCACAACCCCAGTCCCAGCCTGTCATCTTTAACAAAGTTATAATTTTAGGATTCAGGCAGGAATTCCATTCAACCACAGCCTCAACTGCAAGTGAATTATCCCCTCCCACCAGTAAAGTAGAACACTTCAGTGTTGTTAATCTGTAATTACTTTGGCCCAATATATTCTTTCAGTCTCCAGGTCTCTGCATCCATTATAGGGACAGATTTGGGACAGGAGTCCCCTTTATATCCAAAAAGAGCTGTAGGTTTTCGTGGTTGATATCTTGGGCAATATGCAGCCTGTAGTTAGGAAGAAGATCTAGGTTGACCTTCAGTTATTCCTGAAACTGAAGGGCACTGAAATCCCTCCTAGGAAACATGATGGGGGATCAATCTTATTCTGTCCAAAGTGATAAGGCAAAATACTATTCACAACATTGGTTGTCAAGCCTGAGAGTTAGAAAGTTTCCCAGTCAATCCAACATTCAGGGCAAGGAGCAGCATTAATAATGAACACATAGCCTTCCCCTAGCTCTGGATAATTGAGTGAAAATCTGCTAATGATGTAACCTATAGCCCCAACTCCAGTTCCAGTGATGCTTTTCACATTTAAGTGGGTAAGAATAGGAAGCAGCATTTTAGCCACCTTATCAATCATGGATCACTGGTTCTCAGTTGAGAAATAGGGCACACCTTTGGGCAGGCCTAGGTAACCACATGACAGAGAGTAAAGTGCTGGGTGCTCTCTTACATATTCTCAGAGTTAAAGAATGCATAAAAACAGGAGTTATGGCTGAGATAAAGATCATGACGTTAGTATAATTGATCTGTTTCCATTTAGAAAGCTTATAAGGATGTAAACCATATCATGAGTTGCTTCTCCATTATGTTCTCAACGGAGTCCTGGAAATCTGGAATACCAATGGTAGTGGCAGTGATAGTGATGGTGATCTATCTCTGAGGTGACCAATTATGTCACTCATTACCAGCAGTTTATAATTAAACCTATTCCATTAGGTCCTTGTCCATTTGATTTCACTTAACAGATTTTGTCTCTTGAAATGCTCTACTTCATCCATATTTTCCTTTATTTCTTTTAACATCTAATATCAATAGTTTTAATTTGCTATTTTCTGAACCTAGTATGTGTATTATTTCTGCATCTGCCTCTATTAATTATTTCATATCTCAATTTCCTTTTTGTTCAGATACTTAGTAATTTTTGTTTAATATGCTGGACATTACAGGTAATATGTTGTAGAGGCTCTGGATCGAGTTATTTCTCACAAAGAATGTTGAAGTTTTTTCTTCCAGGCACTCAGATTATTGGTGGGTCACTTAGATCATACTGTGCTATATCTTAAGCTACCTAGGAAGGGTATATTTTAGTTTTAAATAGAGTCTTTACTATTAACTCTAGTCATAGTATTTCCAGAATTACATCCAAATCTCCTGGATATTCACTGATGTCTTTCTATTCTAGCTGGGATAAAAATAGAAACTTTTCTTGTCAGGTGTGGTGGCGCAGGCCTGTAATTCTACTGGCTAGGGAGCTTAGGGCAGGAGGATCACGAGTTCAAAGTCACCCTCAGCAAAAGCAAGGCACTAAGCAACTCAGTGAGACCCTGTCTTTAAATAAAATACAAAACAGGGCTGGGGGTGTGGCTCAGTGGTTGAATGCCCCTGAGTTCAATCCCAGGTACATAAAAAAAAAAAGAATAAAAATATAAAATTTTCTTAATATTGTGCTCTTACAATTAATAAACTTTTAATTCGCAATCAGATTTTCTACTAGAGATCTTAGAGTTTTATCTTATGAATACCAGCTTAGAATTTAGCTAAGGACTAAGAGCAAGTTCATGTGTATTTTTTGTGATTCCTCTCTACAGCTCACTCCTATAGAGTACCTTGCCCTCAAATCTCAATGTCCTTTCCATTCAAAATTCTCATTCCCTGAGATACTAATGCTCTCTTCTTAGGCTCCAATTCTCTGTGTTTAAAAAATAATTCCAGGGACAAAGCCATGATAAATATGGGACTTACTTTGTATGCTTTCTTTCCTCATCTCCCAGGGCTAATGCCAGAAAGCAGTTGTGCTACATATTTTGTCAAGTTTTGTAGTTGTTTCTGGGAAAGTAAACCTGATACAATTCCTTGGTTATACTTACCCTGGTAATGTGCAAGAATTCTTTATATGTTAATATCTTCTTTATCTCTTATACATATCAACATTTGTTATAACTTTTCATTTGTATTTTGATTTGTATTATTGTGACCGTTCATACATTCTGTACACTTTCTTTTTTTAACCCAGAGTGCTCTGCCTCTAAACTACACCTTGATCCTGTTTTTTAATCTTACTTTGAGACACGGTCTTAATGGTGGCTGGTCTAGAACTTGTGATCCTCCTGCCTCAGTTTCCTGAGGTGCTAGGATTACTGGCATGTACCATGAGTGCACATGGCCATTTTACATTCTTATATTATTACATTTTTCAACTTTCTCCTCTGTTCCTCCTGGATTTTTCATCATTTTAGAAAAGTATTACAAATTCTAATACTTGGTTAATTTATGAATATTTCTAGTGTTTTATGCTTTAATTTTTGGATTTGCATTTCTAATTCATTTACTTTGGTGTAAGAAGTGGAATAGTGATCTAGCTTTAATTTTTTTCCAATTGGCTATTCAGTTGTCCCAGTAGAGTGTGATTCTGGGAAAACAAAGTTTTTTATTTCACTCACATAAAATGTCACATTTAGCACTTACTAATTCTCATGTACATTTGTGTTTATTTTGGTGTATTTTATTCTTTTTCCTTAATTGTTTAATCTATTTTTCTCCAGTACTAAATTTATCAATTATCATAGCTACTCAAACTCAATATCTGGAGAGCTAGAGTCTCCACTCTATTCATTATACCTAATTGACATTCTTTTCTATTGCAATTTTAGTTTAAGTTTTTAGGAAAAACAAAATTATTGGTATTTCAAGTAGAGTGAAAACAAAAGTGTTGAAAAATGTTACCATTACAATATTTATTAGCCCCAGCTTATATGTTAATTATAAAATAAACTTAGAGCCAAGTGCTTATAATCCCAGAGACTCAGGAACCTGAGGCAGGAGGTTCACAAGTTCAAGTCCAGCCTTGGTAATTTAGTGAGAACTTGTCTCAAAAAAAAAAAAAAAAATGTGATGGGGAAGTAGCTCAGTAGTACAGCACCCCTGGGTTCAATCCCCAGTACAAAAATAAAAATAAAAATAAACTTGGGAAAAATACTAGTCGTATTTTCTTAAATAATGATCAAAGACAACTCATTCATATCACATATATAATATTAAATTTTCCCCAGAATTCACCTTTGATGTTAGAGAACAGAAATGTGGTAGTTTGGGATACTATAACAAAGTACCACAGACTGAGTGGCTTATGAACAACAGACATTTATTTCTCACAGTTCTGGAGGCTTGAAATCTGAGTTCAGGGTGCCAGCATGACCGGGTGAGGACCTTCTTATAGGTACCTTCTTGAAGATCTTCTTGTAGGTACAGATCCCCATTTTCTCATTGTGTCTGCACATAGCAGAAAGAAAAGCTAGAAAGCTCTCTGGAGTAGCCATTAAAAGGGCACTAATTCCATTCATGAAGGCTCCATCCTTATGACTTAATTTCCTCCCAGCAAGCCTACCTTCTAATTGCATTAATGACTATTTCAGCATGTGAATTTGGGAGGGGCACAAACATTCAATCCATTCAAGTGCTCAAAACTATGTTTAAATGCAGGCCTATACATAAGGTAGCTTATTCCACTGTGTCTGACCAAGTCCCCTCCACATATAGATAGTGGCTCCTTTCATTGGCAGTTGCAGTAAAGGATGCAAAACTTTACCTCCTTCCTCTTAGGGTCCGGATGGGACCAAGAATTAAACTGATACAAGAAAACAACAGAAGGAAAGCATACAAATATATTTAATATAACTTTTACATGGCGTGGGAGTCTTTATAAGGAAATGAAGACTCAAAGCAATAAAGAGAGAAAATCACTACAAAATTAGGCAAAGACTGGTAAGTTGGAAAATGTGGTAAGGTGAAGGGGTTTGAGCTAGGGTAGATAACTGGGTAGAGAAGTGACTAAGAAGATGAAGGTTAGTTTACCAAGATATGCTTGTACAGATTTTCCTCATCTTCAGTTTCCTGTCCATGATAAGAATGTTGCTTTCCTTTGGTATAGAGAGGACATATTTCATATGGAAATTTGAACACCTGCTTTTAAAAAAAAAAGATAGGATGAAGGCTAGAGTGATCTTTTGTACCTGATTTTTTTTTAAAGACCCTTTAATTCAAAATCACCAGTATACCAGAGCAACTATTTTGCTGTGCAATATTCTTGACTCCTTCAACTCTGGAAAGTGTTTCAGTTTAGATAACAAAATACATGGTCGTCCTAACTATAAAGGACTGGTCCTGCTAACAATGATTATTACTGTTGCTTTTATCACTTTTAAATACCAGTGGTTCTCAGATTTGTTCAGCCACAGGACACTTAGAAATTATGGTTCCCTTTAAAGATCACCAAGAAATCAATTTACTTCTATCATGTCATTTGCAAACAACTGCCTTGTAGCAAAGCTGTTATTTGGATGTATGTACCTACTTTTCAAAAACAAGATGAAAGCTTTCTTTATCTAGCAATGTGGTGAGCTAGATGTGCATAAAAGTTTTCCTAATATAGCATAAACAAAAAAAATATGTTAATGGAAAAATAAAATATGTAGAGTAAAATATGTTAATGGAAGGAAAGTAAGGGAATTCCAGAGGAGCTCATTAATGTGGGAAACAGCTGTTCCTCATGAGCACTGTAGTGTAGGATGGCTTGAGTGTGTTCATGTGTTGGAAGCCTGGTCCTTGGTGTGTGGTACCAAGAGGTATTGGGGCCTCTAATGTGGGCTTGGTGGGAGGTCTTAGGTCATTGGGGTACTTCTTTTAGAAAGGATTAGGGTAGTTCTGGTGGAACCCTAAGATAGGTCTGGCCAGAGCTGTTGTAAGAGAGGTCCTACCTGCTCTCTGACTTCCTGTCTGGCTGTGTGATCTCTCTCTCTCACAGGTGCAGTACCATGATGCCCTCTGCTGTGATGTGAGGTGGCCAGAAGGTCCTCACCAGGGCCAAACCGATGCTGGTGCCATGCCATTGAACATCCCAACGGTAAGCTAAATAAACCTCTTTCCTTTATGAAATACCCTGCCTTGGGTATTTCATGATATTATGTCCATTTCACAATGGAAATCTGACTAATACTGTTATCTACATCCTGGTTTGGAGAGAGTAACATATGAGCAGTAAAACACTGGAGAGATGTGAATTGAGTATCTTAGAAGTGAACAGGATAAAATTGTGCCTAGGATTGGAATAAGGCAAGGCTTATGTGTCTAGTTTAGTCATTGGTCTGGACCGGGTTGAAAAAATGAAAGGGAAAAAACCCCCAAAACATGCCCTGAGAATTCCTATGCTTAGGTTTGCATTCACTCAGATTTCTTTCTTAAGATTTTCATTCATATAGATTCCAAGCTGGAAATCATACTACCTGCATGGTCCAGAAAAATAAGGGACTTTTAAAACTAAATAATAATTTAGTTTTAATAATTTTAATAATAATTTAGTTTTAAAAGTCCCAGATCAGATGAGCCTCACAGACACAAATGCAAGTGGCTTCTGGGGAAATCCATCTTCAACCTAGACCCTGAAGCCTTCAAAGTTCCAAAGAATATATAGTCATTAACAAAAACCACATAACATGCAGGGACAGGGCTCCTTATTTAGTGAGGGTCAGCAGAAGCAATGGATGGCAATACCAGAAGAATGGGAGACCAAGCTAACACACTGAGGAAGACAGAAGAGGCAAAGAGAAGAGGCCTGGTCCTTGAAGACAGCATCAAACCACTGAGAACTCCTGGAAAAACAGATACTTCCCTTTTGTTGGGTAAGCCATTTTAATTGGATATTCTACTGACAGCAGGAAGCATCTTGACTAACTGAGAAAAAAACACCGACTTGGGTGTAGAGTGAATGATCACAAAATAGCAACACGGTATAACTGATTCCCAGAAGGACAGACCATGCGTTATTCTGTTTTGAAGACCATGCCCTGCCAAATTGAGGAGAAAATAAAAGCCATTTTTAGTTTGGGGGAAACTCACAGTAAACATTAACACAAATCCTGAGTCTAGTGGAACTAAATACTATTTGAGTATATATATATATATTTTTAAATTTTGTTCCTACCCTTTTTTAATGTGTGTGTGTGTTTTAGATATATAAGACAGTAGAGTGCATCTAGACATATTATACATACATGGATATAACTTACTCTAATTAGGATCCCATTCTTGTGGTTGTATATGATGTGGAGTTACATGGAATGTACATTTCTATTTTGGTAATAATGAATGCAATTCACATAGAAATTCCCGACAGCAATCGTGCCTCCAGCAGACTAAGAAGACAAGTGAGCAGCTATTGACCCTGAGACAAAATGCAGAGAAACTTAAGTGACATAAAAGCTTCTGATGGTCTGATTAAATTCAGATTCTCCCTGAAAATTTCAGTATATTTGTTATCATAAGAATATTCCAATTCTTCTTCACAACACAGAAGTCAATGCAAAGGGTAGCTGTTGGAAATTGTTTTGCTGAAGTGCCCAGTAATACTTTCTTTCCCTAAAGCCTTCTCTTTTGTACAGTTACAAGGTGGTCTCTTTTGAGGGTTTTGAGATGGACTATAGGTTTGCAAAAAGTAGTTAAATCTCTGAGAAAAGAGTTTCATGTGGACTGACGAGAACAGTCAACAGCTTGAGGTAGGTGATGGTCGAGCTATTGAGAGGTGAAATTGATTATATAGACAGCACCCTGGGATATATGGTGGAGTTATATAGAGAGTTGATAGATAATAGGCCTTTCTTCATGAAAATATTTTTAGCAAATATTTTGTGTATAGCCTCAAAGCATGGTATTTCAAGGTACTGTAATTTCATGAGAAAGTTATCAGGGAAAAATTTTGACTCTGAAATGGATAAATACTTTTTAGTGAAACTGTACCTTGGATCCCCAGATTCCAAGCTTCTGGCTGCAGGGCATTTAAACCATTTACAAGAAAGGTATTACACTTGGCTAGGGACTTTGACTCCACCATCCCTCTTACTTATCACAGTCAGTATATCACCACATCCTACCTCTTCTATCTCCCAAGCATCTACAGATTTCAATACCTTCTATTTCTGGTCCAATCGATGCGTCTGTGATGTCTCACAAAAAGATGGCAATTGTCTGTTAAATTTAGGCATTTAGGAGAGTGTATAATGGTGTGTTATAACATTGTTTTGCCATTTCTTTAATGAGAAATGAGATTGCACATCTCTTCATATATATTTTAATCCTTCAGATATCCACTTTTTAAAAAGTACCAGATTTCTTATTAAATCTTTTTAAAGAAAAAATTACCTTGCACCCTTTTTATTGCTGAGTAGTATTCCATGGTATAGATGGATCATTTTTGTGTAAACATCCATCCAGCTACTGTAGGTCATTTTAGATGTTTATCATTTTTGGCTATTACAAATAAAACTTCATGAACAATTGTGTATAGGTTTTTGTTGAGCATCTATTTTAATTTCTCTTGATTGTAGAAGTAGAATTGCAGGGTTGGTGAGTGTATGCTTAGGGTTTTTAAAAATAGCTTTACTGAGGGGCTGGGGTTGTGGCTCAGTAGTAGGGTGCTTGCCTAGCATGTGTGAGGCACTGAGTTTGATCCTCAGCACCACATAAAAATAAATAAATAAAATGAAGATATCATGTTCATCTACAACTAAAAAAGAAATTTTTAAAAATAGCTTTACTGAAATTTTAATTGACAGAAATTACATATATGTTTAAGTATACAACTTGATGTTTCGATATATGTATACCTTGTGAAATGATCACTACAATCAAGATAATTAACAATTAATCACCTCATGTAGTTACTATTCTTTTCTGTGTGTATGCTGTGAGAACACTTAAGATGTATACTCTTAGCAATGTTCTCATGTATAATAATATTAACAACCATGCTATACATTAGATCTCAAAATCTTGTGTAACTAAAACGCTATACTTTTGACCAGTATTATCCTATAGCCTCTCAACCCCAGGCCCCAGAAATTCCTACTCTTACTCCTTTCTTCTATAGTTTTATTATTTTAGATTCTACATGTAAGTGAGATCCTGTCTTTCTGTGTGGCTTATTTCACCTAACATAATGTCCTCCAGCTTTATCCATGTTGTTGTAAAGGCAGAATTTCCTTGTTAAGGCTGAAATGTATTCGTGTGTGTGTGTGTGTGTGCATGCACATTCGTGTGTGTGTGTGCATTTTTCTTTAGCCACTCATCCATTGTCGGACATTTAAGTTGTTGCTGTGCTTTGGCTATTCGGAACAAAGCTTCAGTGAACTTGAGAGTGCAGATATTTCTTTAACATATAGATTTCCCTTCCCTTGGGTATATATATATATATCCAGTAGTGGGATTGATGTTTCATGTAGTAGTTCTATTTTTATCTTTTTGAGGAAACTTCATACTGTTTTCCATAATGGCTGTGCCCACTTACTTTCCTATCAACAGTGTACAAGGGTCTCATTTTCTGTACATCCTTGCCAACACTTATTATCTTTTGTCTGTTTTATAATATCTATTGTAACAAGTGTAAGGGGGTATCTCGTTGTGGTTTTGATCTCCATATCCCTGATGATTAGTGATATTTAGCACCTTTTCATATACCTCTCCACCATTTGTTTGCTTTCTTTTGAGAAATGTCCATTCAGGTACTTTGCTCACTTTAAAATTGCATTATTTGGAAGTTGTATGACTTCCCTATATGTTTTAGATATTAACCTCTTATTAGACACAGGGTACAATAGTCAGCTTTTTATCACTATAATGAGATACTTGACCCAGGCTACTTATGAAGAAGAGGTTTATTTAGCTCACTAATTTGAATGTTCAATGGCATGGCACTGCATTGTTTAGCTCTTGGCTGTGTCACATTGTGGAAGATAGAGAGACATGGCAGGTACATATGTAGATGCCAGCAAGTGGTAATATCTTGAACCAGGAGCAGAGAGGAAAAAAAGGACTAGTGGGCAGGACCAGGCTTACTCCATTTTTAACATTCCCCCCATGAGAACTCAAGAGGTTGCATGCAAATAACTACCAAGGAGTTGCATGCAAACTACCCCATGCCCCCAACAGCCTGAGAACTGTCCACTAGGCCCCACCTCCTGAGGGTTCCACTTCCTCCCACCAGCCCCGCCCTGGGGACCAAGCCCTTAATCACAAAGGACACTCGGTGGATGCAAATGATATTCAAACCATAGCATATGGTTTATAAGTATTTTCTCCCAGTTTGTAGGTTGACCTTTCACTCTGTTGGTTGTTGACTTTTCTGTGCACAAGGGGTTTGGTTTGCTGTAACCCCACTTGTCTATATTTGTTTTTGTTGTCTGTGTATTTGGTACCATATCAAAAAAAATTACTCAACAATTTTTCCCCTAAGGTTTTTTTTTCTAGTATTTTTACAGCTTTAGAGCTTACTTTTAGGTCTTTAATGCATTTTGAATTGATTTTTTAATATGGTGTGAGATAGGGTTTAATTTCATCCATTTTGTGTGTGGACAATCAGTTTCCTGGCACTGTTTAGTGAAGAGACGGTCCTTTCCCCATGAGCACCGTTGTCACAGCTCAGTTCACTGTAAGTGCATGGATTTATTTCTGTGCTCTCCAGTTTTTCTTTTCCTTTTTTTCTTTTAATTTTTTTTTTTTTGGTTGTAGATGGACACAATATCTTTATTTTATTTATTTGTATGTGGTGCTGAGGATTGAACCCAGTGCCTCACACATGCGAGGCAAGCGCTCTACCACTGAGCTACAATCCCAGCCCCCTCCAGTTTTTCTTTGGTCTGTATGTCTGTTTTTACTCCAGTACCATACTGTTGTGACTACCATATTATTATTATTTTTTTTTGGTACTGAGGATTGAACTCAGGGGCACTCAACCACTGAGCCACATCCCCAGCCCTATTTTGCGTTTATGTAGAGACAGGGTCTCACTGAATTGCTTAGCGCCTTGCCGTTGCTGAGGCTGGCTTTGAACTTGAAATTCTCCTGTCTCAGCCTCCCTAAGTGCTGGGATTATAGGCGTGTGCCACGCCCAGCAACCACTGTATGTTTGTTAGGAAGTATGATGACTCTAGTTTCGTTCTTTCTCAATATTGCAGTACTATGCTGAATAGAAGTAGTCAAAGTAGGCATCTTTGCCTTGCATTGGATCTTAGAGGAAAAGCTTTCATTTTTTTCCTCCGTTGATTATGAAGTTAGCAGTGAGCTTTTCATGTATTGCTTTTATTATGTTGAGGTAAATACCTTCTATATTGCTTTTTGAGAGATTTTATCATGAATGGATATTGAATTATCAAATGCTTTTTATGATCTATTGAGATCGTTGTATCATTTTTTTATTTGCCATCTGTTAATGTGGTTGTGTCATTTATTGATTTTGATATGTTGAACCATCCTTGCATCCTAGGGGGTGGAAATCTTATTCATCATGATGTGCAATCCTTTAAGTGTGCTGTTGAATTCACTTTGCTGGTATTTTATTGATGGATTTTGCTTCTATGTTCAACAGGGATATCAGTCTTTAGTTTTCATTCCTTGTGGTACCTTGGTCTGGCTTTGGTGTTAGGGTGATGTAGCTTCATACAATGAATTTGGAAGTGTACTCTGTTCTATTTGGAGGAGAGTTTAGGAATGGTTTTAATTATTCTCTGAATATTCATTAGAATTCATCCCTGAAGCCTAGGCTTCATGGGACCCAGATTTTCTTTATTGGGGCTTTTAAAATTTTGGTTCAGTCTCCTTATTTGTCACTGATTGGTTCAGGCTCTCTATTCTTGATTCAGTCTTGGTAGACTATAATTTCTAGCATTAATCCCTGGATTATCCCATTGGTTGGCTCATAATTATTCATAAGTCCCTTGTGATGCTTTCCATTTCTCAGGCTTCTGTTGTAATGTCTCCTCTTTCATTCTGACTTTATTTGAATTTTATATTTTTCTTAGTTGAGCTAAAGGTTTGTCAATATTGTTTATATTTTCTAAAAACCAACTTTTGCTTTTGTTCATTATTTTTAATGTTTTTCTGTTTTCTATTTCATTTGTTTCTGCTTTAATCTGTATTTTTTCCCTTCTTTATACTAATTGGAGCTTAGTTTGTTTTTCTTTTTCTAATTCCTTGAGGTGTGAAGTCAGGTTGTTTATTTGAGATCACTCTTTGTTAATGAAGGAGCTGATTGCTGTAAACTTCTTTCTGAGTGCTGTTTTGCTGCACACTGTGTTTTGGTATGTTATATTTTTCTTTTCATTTGTCTTGTGATACTTTAAAACTTCTCTTTTGATTGCCTATTTGACCCAATGATTATTTAAGAATATGCTTGTTTAGTTTCTATGCATTTATGAACATCATCATTTTCTTGCAGTTATTGATGTCTAGTTTCATTTTGTTGTTTTCACAAAAGATACATTGTATTATTTCAGTCTTCTTAAACTTATTAAGACTTATTTTGTGACTTAATGTGTTACTTGCACTGAAGAATGTTTTGTGTGTTATTAAGAAGGATATGTATTCTTCTGCAGTTGGGTGGAAATTTCTGTATATGTTGACAAACCCATTTGGTATCTAGTGTTGTTCTATTCATCATGTGAACAAATAGAAAATTTTTGGTACATACATACCATGGAATAAATGATTAATGTAGGCAAAAATTATGAATGGGTTTAAACTATAATTGTACTGAGTGTAAGAAGGCAGATTAAGGAAGAAAAGAATGTATACCATGTAAGTCTGTTTATCTAAAAATTCAAGAAAATTCAAAGTAATCTGTGGTTCCAGAAAGTAGGTCAGTACTTGCCTGAGGTGAGTGGGTTGTGTAGGGACTGCTAGGGGACACACTTAGATGTAAGTTCTTGCCAAAGGAACACTAAGAGAAAAAATATATGTCACTTACTGGATGGAAATGCGGCCTGGTCTCGCCTCCTCTGTTCTGTTTTCCCTTCTAATTAACAGGAACCCATTAAAACTCCAAAATGTTGAAAGGAAGGACCTAGAAACTGGCAGAGCAGCACACTGCATCCCTGAATGCCCAGTGAAGTAGAGCTCAATGTTGATCTTGAATATGCTCTCAGTCTCTTATGTGAGATGAAAATGAACATCAGTCTCCTCTAAGCCAATGAATTATTGTTGGGTCTTATTTTTAGAGCAGGCTACCCTTACCTTATCAAACATTTATTAAATTTTAAATTTCAATGATATTTACTTTTTAATTTTAGGAATTGTATTTCAAATCTGCCTGGTCAATTTTATAGTTACTGATTCATCTTTTTAAAATTCCAACATCTATTTTTTAATGTAGCTTATCAGTAACTTATTGCATATCTTTTAGTGGGATAAGATCTTTTGATTTCAAAAAACATTTATTGCAATTTAAGGAAGAAAATATTTAATTTAAGGAAATAACTTTAGCTCGATAGACCTATGGTATGTTTCCTAATGTTTGGGAATATTGGAGATGCCAAAGGGTCACTTTATCAACCTTAAGATTTTAAACTACATAATAAATCTCTCTCAAACTCATCAAGTTTTTATATGCTTGAATCTTTCTTACTTGCTACTTTAGTTGGTCCCAACTGAGTGTAAATTATTTAATCTTTGTGAAACTGATGCTATTTCATGAAATGAATGGACATAATTTATATTTACTTTGAAGAAATTTACATTCTATGGTTACCTTTCCATCTGTCCCTCTTCGTTTCTCAGCAGTGATCCATGAGCACCCACCAATATGGTCAATAATTCCCAGTCTAGATTAGAACTGGAACTGGAAAGCCACCAGAGACCGAACCTCCAGATAATTTCATTATCTCTGTTTTAACTACTACACTGTCTGTCTCTCATGGTGATTCTACTTCTGAATATGTGTAGATTCAAGCCCTTTTCTGTATTCCACAGTTGAGTTGGGAGGGGGGGGGATAAACACGCTAGTTGTTAAATTCTACCATTTCTGTCATACAGTCAGCATTTCATGCTTGGTCTCCGGCTGCCTTTGGTCATGGGCCCACTGCTGATATGATCATTGACTATCACCGTGGAATTACCTGTTACCTCTTCCCTGAAGTGGGGGTGGGAGGGAATTGAAGGTGGAAATGCTTGAACTTGAATGCTCTGCACTCAAGTTCTTATGGGCTTCACTAAGGTTCCTCATTAACAACTACATTCAGTGTTACCACATCTCTTGTGCTTCATAAGGTCCTTGTCAAACATCAGAGGAAGGGATGATTCATATTAGACAAATGAAGCCTTTGAGGAGGATGCTGAAAGGAAATGAAATCTTGGTGAAGTGGGTAAGAGTCATGGGGGGAGGTGGTTATTCTCTCAGAGCTGCTGCATGTTTGACCTATTGTAAAGGGCACTTGAAGTCAGAAATGCTAATTACATTCTCCAGAGCAAATGACTCAATAGAGTCTCTGAGACAAATTGACTGCTTCAGTTCCCCAAATTCCCCTGTCAGTAACTTCAGCAATATGTACCCAGTATTGTCTACCTGCTATGCATACTCTGCTCACAAAGACTGGCAGAAAAAATACTCCCAGCTGAGATTTAGAGCTGGACTCAACAGCTCAGCCAGATATGTAGGCCAAGAGTGCCAGAGAGAAAGGGAGTCAGTATGGGTGTGATGGCTGTGGGAAGAATAGCACAGTAGAAGACAGGAAAATTTCAGACAAGAAGTAATCAAGCCTGAAAGGAAGTGATTCATGCTGAGTACCTGGAGACATAGGGGATACAGGTCAGCCGGGCCACCCTTAACATCCCAAAATGTACACACTGAAAGCTACGGAAAGGATAGTTGGATAGTTCTAAAACATTACACAAGAAGGAATTAGGTTTATGAAATAAAACTCTTTCACAGACATATAACATTGATCTTACTTTTGAAAACAAATTATTATGATTAATTTTGAAATATTATCCAGATGAAAAGGTGCTTTTTTTTTTGTATCTGAAATTCAACTCAGGGGTGTTTCAGACCCTGGGAAACAGACTTGGGATCCAGCAGGTGGAAGAAGATACAAGACACAATTGGAATAGTAGACATGCTTTATTCAGATGCTGCAATAGACTTTAGCCATCACCCAGGTCTTGCTTCAGCCTCCAGCCAGTTCCAGGTATCTCCTTGAGCCATTTCCTTAGGCCTTTTTTATATACAGGCCTGACAAAGAAGGCACACTGCCAAGAGACTAGTCAGTGGGCACAAGCTCATAAGCAAATGTTTATGACCTTGAATACATGCGCTGAATCAGAATGTTTATGACCGTGACTACACACTAAGTGTAAGGTCAGATATGGATGACCAAATTACAACCACTGGGCAAGGCTTTATTGATAGACGCTCAGGGTGAGACTCCCCAGTCCAACAGAGTGGTCTGGAAAAATCGCCTGCAGGCTCAGCTGGTTTGTAATTTTTATAGGCTTGGGGCAAGAAAGGGAGGTCTTTGGGAGTCCTGTGTCTCCTGGGGTTGGTGGGGGGTGGGTGTCAGCTGATTGATAGGTGGTTAGGAGGAGTCAGCACTGCTTGTCTGTTGGCGTCTGATTGGTTGTTCTTTCACGCATGCGGGCTGCCTGATGTTTTTGTTCCCCTTAGCCGCCTTAAACCGACCTAACACTAAGAACATAGCCCGCCAGAAACTTCAGCAGAGGAGCGTAATTATAGCCATTTTGGGCCTGCCCTACACCTGCCCATAAAGAAGGAAGAATGACTAAAGGATATGGAGGTGAAGAGAGAAGCTATACCACACGGCTAACTTGAGCTCCAGAGAAAGATAATGGAGAGGACAGAGGGAAAGTACTAGTCAAATGGTCCTCTGACTGACAATGTTTTAGGATTGATGAAAGATATGAATCATATGACCCAGAAATCACCAGCCCAGGTTGTGAATGAAACTAAACTCTTAGTAAGTTTAGTGACTTTGTAGAAATAAAAATTTGATATTTAGGCTACATATTAGTAATATATGGATGTTAAGAATGGCTGTAATAGTATTTTCTTGCTTCTGTTAATTAGGAAAGGAAGTGAAAAAAATCCATAGAGGAGAAAGATTCACCAAAATCCTTGTCAAGAGGTAACAGGAGTTTACCTGGGTAAGAGCATGTTAAACTCAGGCTGATCAGAACATGGTGATTTGATTCTTGTTTTGTGTCTGTCTACATTTAAAAAAATTTCAGGAAATTTTTCATGAATTGCTCCTTCACTTCAGGCAAGTATTTGCTGAAGTTGATTTCTTCAGATTCCCTCAAAAGACCTAACTATCTAAAGCTGTGCTCTCCAACTTTGCTCTTTTTAGAAAAACAAAACCATCCTCCAACTTAAATAACATTAATATTTACTTTGCTTATTTTAAAAATATCTGTATCTTTCATTGTAATGTAAATTTCAAGAGGGCACAAAACTTGTTTTATTCAATTCTACATAATTCCTAGAACAATGCCTGAAAGAGCAAAGTAGTAATTTTTTCCCTAAATAAATATGTATTGAATTGCCAGGAGCCTGGCCATAATTTTATCATCATTGGATTCCTTGCCACATCTCAATCCAGATGCTTTTCCAAAGTCAATCTTTGAAGACATTAAATCTTGCTGACTGTTGAATAGCTCAGAATGGCACAACTCAATCAAAATTCAGAAGGTACAATAATCAAATAAAGTTGCCCTATCTCTTGAAATATATAAAATACTAAAGCTTGGTCAGATAACCCAAATAGTTTTGTATCTATTAGAGAAATTGAACTTCTTATTCTAAACCTTCCCAAGAAGAAAACTCTAAGCCAAGATGATTTCATTGGTGAATTCAGCCAAACTTTAAAGGAATAAATAATACCAATTCTGTACAGTCTCTTCCAGAATAAAACAAGAAGAGTATACTTCCCAATTTTATTGTTACTAAATGCCCCAGTACCAAAACCAAACAAAGATATTACATGGAAAAAAGCTACAGATGTAAACACAGACATAAAAATCTTCAAGAAAGCTTTAAAAAGCCTAGTAAAAAGTAAAAAGGATAATAATGCACAAACAAATGAGGTTTATTCCAGGAACATAAAGCTGGTTCATTACCAGCAATTAATCAATATAATTCCTCATATTAAGTTTCTCAAGATTAAAAGAAAAACCCATATGATTTTCTCAGTAGATGCATAAAAACAATTTGACAAAATTCAACACCCATTTGTGATAAAAGTTCTTGGCAGACTGTAAATGGAAGGAACTTTGCCTGATAAAGAGCATCTAAAAATATTCCTACAGTTAACACCACACTTAATGGGGGAAGACTTAATTCTTTTCCCCTAAGATTGAGAATAAGTCAATCTTATTTAGCTGTCTTACTATATCTATTTATCATCATACTGGAAAATCCTAGATACTGTGATTTTTTAAAAAAAAGGAACAAAAAGGAGAAAAAGAAGGCATAGAGATCAAACTAGGGAAAAAATGCATTTCCTTCTGTTGGATGATGTGACAAAGTATATGCAGAATATACCAAAGACTCTACAAAAAGGCTCTTAGAACTACTAAATAAATTTAGCAAGCATACAGGATACAAAGTCAACATAGAAAAATAAATTGTATTGGGGGCTGGGGTTGTGGCTTAGTGGTGGAGCACTTGCCTTGCATGTGTGAGGCACTGGGATCGATCCTCAGCACCATGTTATAAATGAATGAATGAATGAATGTGTTGTGTCCATCTATAACTAAAAATATTTTTAAGAAACTGTATTGTATATATTTGCAATGAACCATGCAATTAGAAATTAAAATGCCATTTAGAATAACACCAAAAATATACTTATGTATAAATCTAACAACATCATGCAGGATGTGTATGCTGAAAACTATAAATCCTGATGAATGAAATCAAAGATCCAAACAAATTAAAAGATAAACTATTAATAGATTTGAAAACTCAATTTTATTAAGATGTGAATTCTTCCCCAAATGATCTATAAACAGTATCCCAGTAAAAATCCCAGCAGGCCTTCTCATAGATTTTGACAAGCTGATTCTAAAATATATGTGGAATGCCAGAGGAACTAAAATAGCCAGCACAAAAGAAAGAAGCAGCACACTACTGATTTCCGCCTACTACAAAGCCACAGTAATCAAGAGGCCATGGTAATGGTTTAAAGGACAGACCCATTTATCAGTGGAATAAAATAGAAAGCCAAGAAAAAAGCTCAACCAAACATAACCAACAAATGTTTGACAAGATGGTAGAGTACCACAACAAAGAAAGAATTGATTTTTAACAAATGGTCCTGGAACAATTGTACATACAGATGCAGAAAAACCAAACAAAGAAAAACCCGAGTCTTCTAAGGTAAGAACTTGAGTACTTAACCACGGTAGATGAAAACCTATGATCACATAAACCATATAAAAAAATTAACCAAAAATGGATCATAGACCAACACCTACAACCATATAACTTCTAGAAGATATCCTGAGAGAAAGGTTGCATAATGTTGGTTAAGGAAAAAAATTTCTAGATGTGACACCAAAAGCATAATTTGTAAAAGAAAACTTGGGCTTTATATCAAAATTATGTTTTTTTTTTCTTAGAAAGACACTGTCAAAGATAAGCCACACACTGAGAGAAAACATTTGCTATTCACATCTCTCAGTGCTTTATCTTGTAGAGGGAATTTTGAGAAAATGCTCAAAACTCAACAATTAGAAAAAAAATTCCTTTTTAAAAAATGTGCAAGAAAGCTGAACAGACACCTCACCAAAGATGGAAAATAAATATATGAAAAGGGGCTCCAAATCACTAAAAATGAGGGAGGAAAATGAAATACATACCATTAAACATCTATAAGAATGTCTGAAGTTAAAAAGTATGTTGTTTAGGTGTGTTGGAGAGGATGTGGGTCTACTGGAACTCCGATTTTGTTGGTTACAATGGAAAAGGATTTGACTACTTTAGAAAACAGTTTGGCAGTTCTAATAATGTATATATTCAAATATACATCTATATACTGTCAAATGATATCTCCATATGCCATCCAATGATTTGGCAATTTCAGTCTTAGGAACTTAGCTAAGGAAGAGGAATACCTATGATCACATTTAAGAAAATCATGCACACACACAAAAATCATGTACACAGATCATTACAGCTGCTTTATAATTGGAAATTATAATTGTCTAAACTTGGGAACAAGCCCATATTTTTCAGCTGGTGAATGAATAAATAGTGGCCCATCTATACAGCAGAACGTAACTCAGTGATATAAGGGAACACACCATTGGTTGACCAACCCTGTGCCTGAGTCTGCAGTGCAGTTTGCTAAGGGAAAGATATGACACTGAAAGATTACATATTGTTTCATTTCACAGGCAAATGTACAGGGAGGAAAACTGATCAGTGGATGCCAGGGTTAGAGGTAACTGGAGGGATTTTGGATAAAAGGGATGCATGCAGACTTGGAAGCAGAGCATGCAATGGATGTGGTCCATATAGAACTGTGGTACTGGACATCTGGTTCCACGCACTGTCAAAACCTGTGAAACTAGCCAGGCACAGTGGCGCACGCCTGTAATCCCAGCGGTTCGGGAGGCTGAGACAGGAGAATCGCAAGTTCAAAGCCAGCCTCAGCAACAGCGAGGTGCTGAGCAACTCAGTGAGACCCTGTCTCTACTTAAAACACAAAATAGGGCTGGGGATGTGGCTCAGTGGTCAAGTACCCCTGAGTTCAATCCCTGGTATCAAAAGAAAGAAAGAAGAAAGAAAGGAAGAAAAGAAAAAGAAAGAGCCCTGTGAATCTACATCACGGAAAGTGAATTTTACTGCAATAAGATTTTTAATAGGATATTAGGGTAAAATGGAAAGCTGACTATGACAAATGGATTCAAAGTACTATAAACAAATCACATAACCAACATTGGGCTAAGTGGGGAATTAAGGAACTGGTCAGTGCAATCTTGGAAACAATGGTGGAGACAGAGGGCATTCTGTATAGAATTGGTTCAGGTTCCTCTTGGACAGTCACCGTGTGTGGATTGTGAGAGTGGGGCTCTCCCAGCAGGTCAGATTTGTTTTATTAATTCCATTGCTTGCCTATTATACTGTCCATTTCCAGAGAGCTGCACAAAGCAATGTCTTATTTCTGTTTGTACCTCCAGTGTCTATGATAGTGCCTGATATATAGAAGGTAATTGAACAAAATCAATTTGAAATGTTTAGGACAATGAAATGCTAACATTGCTTACATTCTGCAGGATAGTTAAAACAACTATCAAGGAGCTAACAAGGAAAATTCTGATTTGAAAATAATCTTCTTTGCCTCTTTTAAATTAAACTATTTGAAATGACACTCCCCTCCATAACAGATTATCTCTTGATTCACCTCACTTGTTTTAGAAGGGTCAAGGTAGCGTACATTCATTGAGGACATCCCAAAGTGGCAAATGTCATGTTGGTCATTCAACTCTATGTTCTCATTTAAATCCTTATAATGCTTAAAATTCCCAATGAGAAAACAGGGAACTTAATAATTATTAATTACTTCAGAACCAGTAAGAAGAATGAGAAAAGGAGTCTGGGCCAAAAGATTTGTAAATGTCAAAATCAGTTTGTCAAATAGGTGCTTCTCACAGAGCAATCTCAACTTACAGAGGGTTTTCCATGCTGTAAAACCTGGAATGGTCAGTGGGTGAGGACAGGGGACTGCTAGGCTCCAAATCTCCAAGGAGGGATGGGGCTGTCAATTGCAGTAGGACTAAGTTACTCAAGAAGTGAAAATGTATCATTTATCATCATAATGAAAAATTACACATGCTTCTTGACAGTGAGGTTACATCCTAATAGCTCATCACACATCGAAAGCATCACAAGCTGCATTTAATAAAGCTAACCTTCTGGATCTCATAGCTTAGCAACGGAACACTGCAGAAGGGGCTTTTTCCCTTCCAGATGTCATGTACGACTGCCAGGGAGCTGCAGCTAGATGCCACTGTCTGCATTATGAGAATATCATACTGCATATCATTACTTTGAGAAAAGATAAAAATTCAAGTGTAAAGTCTGTTTCCTAATGAGCAATATTGCTTTCACACCATCAGAAAGTAAAACATGGTGAACTGAACTATGGTAAATTGGGGACCGTTGATAAAATGTCAGCAAACCTCTTTCGCCAAGCACCTTTCAAGGTCCTTCTGATTTGCTTTATGCTCTGCTGCCACCTGCTGGCTACATAAGAAGATGCAGAAGGAAGCTTGACTACAGCTGGTCAGTACTTTTGAAATTAAGGCCAAATCGGCCGCTGCTCCTGGTTTCTGCATAGACCTTTTAGACTTCCCCTGTTCTTAGTTATTTGCTTCTATAGACTTAACCAGCTTCACCAGTTGTTATTTCTTAAACTCTCCATACTTAAACCACTTCACCTGCTCTTATTTAACTTCCAATCACCTTTCCCCATAAATATTTCCAAGCCCTACTCTTAGAGAAGCAGATATAAGACTTAGGTCTCCCATGTTCTCACTCTTGATTGCCTGGTGAATAAACTCTCACCTGTTTCAGTAACAAACTGTGCAGTGGGCAAAATGAGCCTCATTTAGTAACAATTTGGCAAATCAGCCAAGAACCAAGTCTGCCGTGATTGTTTAGCTCCTTGCCAAGTAGACAGAACTACAAATAAGTTGTAGCAGCTGCTTGGGCTGTTGGCCCTGGAGACTATCTCCAGCAGGGTGCTGTGACAAACAATTTCATTTTTGCAATTTAGAAACTGTTTCTGGGTTTGGAAGGCATCTTATTTGGTGAGTACAGGTAACTAGAGTCCTATTTCTTCTTTGCTCTGGTTTGGTCTTTATTGTGAGGGTTCTGGTTTGGCGATGCCCCATGCTTGTGAAAGGAAACCTTGGTTTGGCCTTCGTTAAGAGGGTCTGGAGTTAGGGAACACATGATAATAGGGGAAAATTAGGGACCCTGCTCACAGAAATGCTTGGTTTTGTTTGGTTTCTGAGACCTGTTTGGAGCTGCAGCATAAGTTACATAAATATACACTTGCAACTAGCCATGTCTGAACTCTGAAGCAATAGGAAATGTTAATTCAATTCCCACATGCAACCTGTTCCGACATATTTCCCAAACTGGGTGACTTTCAGCTACTGCCTTGTCCCAGTACTCTTTGAAATTAAGAGAGAAATGGCTGACAATGGGTCATGGAGCAAGCATTGGGCAGAATTTGATTCAAGATCATCAAGGTAAACTGTCCCCAGAATTACTAGATAAAGTTTTTTGGGGGGGTTCCCATGGCCACCCCACTCCTGTTTTGCAGGGATCTCTCCTGCATTCTTTAGCATCTTAAGACATTTTGTGGTGACTTCTACAGTCTGAATTTAATGTTTTGTTTGATCAAGATGGCTAATTGAAAAATTTCTTGTGAATGTCTTTAAGATAATTTTTAAACTGCAATTATAAGGTTAACACATAAAGGGCTTTTGGCTTTGCCTATTTTCAGTTGGCTAACTGCTTGAAAGCTTATTTCAGATAGTTCTAGTGAAAATGTAAACAACTAAGAGTTTCTCTAATTTATTTGAAACTGAGGAAAGGAGAGAGAAAAAAGGTAAGAGAACCTTTAAAAAAAAGCACAGAAAAAAGTTATTATGGGATATGCTTCACCTGAAAATTTTGGTCCACAGTCTACATAGGACCTATAATGAAAAATCTTAGTTTACCCATATGAACAGGTGAGCTTAATTCTTATAAATTTGGTTGTAAAATAAAAGTTGTTTCAAAATTCTAGCATTTTTCTCCTGCCACTGAAGCTCCCCAGTGGTCTGGTGGGCAGGGTTCTGGGCTCTTACTGCCAGGACCCAGGTTGGATTTTCAGTCTGGGAACAATGACAGTTTTTGGTAACTCACATGGAAAGCTGTGGCTTCCCCCCTTATATTTACCTTTTAAAAATATCATTAAGATTATCCCTGTAAGCTCAACTCCTGATGCTCCAAGTGGGTCCTCTTCCAGGGTCCCACTTCTTTCTGCTTGTCTCATTTATATGGATGCATCTTCCAGGTAGGGAAAAGGAGAAATGCTCTGAAACTTAGGGCTAGCAAAGCGATCAGGAGACTCTGGAATCCTTTCCTTATAGATGCAGACTCTGGAATCCTTTCCTTATAAGATTCTCTTTCTAAACAAAACTGAAACCTGTGATAAACTAAAACAGGGAAGGAAAGCTTTAAAAAGCCCCAAGGAAGCTTTCCCAGGCACTCTCTTGGGATGGGTGTGCATAGAAAGTGCTCTTTGCCCTATTCATTGAAGGGTTTTGCACCAAAGTAAGGGATCTGGTTTGGAAACAAGCTAGGATAGAAAGACTGAACTAGATTTGTTTAGGGAAATGGAGGAGGTTATCGGAAGATTGATAATCTAAAGGTGGACAAAACCATTTTGGACATTAGCAAATGCAAGACTCTACATGCAAACTATAAGAATTTCTTCTGTTTGCATTTTATGTACATTTGTGTATGCACGTGTATCATCCTTTATGTCTGCATGGTACTGAATTGAATTAGAAATAAATGAGCAGTCATAAATTAAATCCTAAATGCTTTTAAACAACACAAAAATGAAAGCTTTTAAATAAGACTTATTATTGCAGCTGTGTCTTCAGATTAACAAAATGCTCAGGTACTTAACTTCACAGAGCTCAAGGGAAGGATGCCAAACAACCATGTGCTGTGACAAGGGAATAACTTGAGGCGATGGCTGGTTAGATTTTGCTTGATGCTCCAAAATTCCAGGAGCAAATCAGTCCATTGTTGCAGGGAAAATGAGACATGTTTTCTTGAATGAAGTTACAGAATATGAAGATGTGTTTTGGGAAAAAGGTAAACAAAACTAAGGATTAGGGCAAGTGAAAGGTTTAAAAGTTATAAAAAGGTTTTGGAAGGAATGAATCTTGTGGGAGATTTCATGCATGACCAAGTTGTCAAATGCTATTGGTGATTTTTTTCTGGAGTCTGAAAACAGATATTGAAAGTACATTGGTGCAAAGTTAATGTTTGATCCCTTGTGTTTAGGTGACAGTTTTCTCAGAGCAGTCATCTGTTGACAGGAAATTGTGAGATTTTTCTTCACTTTTTAAGGAAGCTGGCCTAGAAAACAAAGATTCTATCATTTCTTATACTTTGTGCCTTAAAATGATTTTTCAGCTTGGTTTTATGTAGCCAAGTGCTTTAAACTTTTGATATGCTGAAAAAAGTTTCCAAAATTAAATCTTTTTGATCTAGAACTAATTCTGGGATTTCCAGAGGGCTCCTGGAAGTCCAAAAGACACATATTAGACTTTTACTGTATGAATTGCAAAATTTTATGAGATTCCTAGAAATCTGATATGTCTTGCTCTGTTCTATCAGCACTAAACTGCTTTGTCAATTGTGAAGAGTCATCAGATCTTTAACTATGGCTATTGACACCCACAGTTTTAATTCTCCTCTAGAGCATTTCCGGTGAGGTTCATAAAGGGAACTGCAGTATGTTCTCTTGAATACAGCTCTCTGACTTTTGGTAAAAATTGGTATGATAAAAAAGAAAAAATGTTTCTTGGTTATAAAAGTTGGATTTGTTTCACTACTGTCAGTTTTGTTTTGATTATTAAACTTTGTGCTTGCTTTCTACAAAATTCTGCAGAAGTACAACTCTTTAACAAAATAATGCTGGTCTCGTGCTTTGAAACAGAACAGAATCATACTTAGAAATGAACTCTAGGTAAGCTTATTGTGAGAAATACCACTTCTAAACCTTCTTGCTTCTCAAATATGGCTAAAAGTGTTTTGACATCAACTCCCAATCATCAGTCATTTCCTCTCCAACTTGGAACTTGATGAAACCAACAATTGGGACAGGCGCCTCTCAGTGATAAGAGACAGTCAAAGCCTACCTACAGTATGGTTGGTCAGCAATGTTCAAAAGGGGGAATGTAAAAGAAATGAATCAACGTGGAATCACTTGTGTCAACCCTCTCAAAAAAGTAGATAATGCTGGGAGGTTGTGGAGGAAGGGTTCTTATGCATGAGGGTCTGATGTTAACAGTCACAAAAGACGCTGCCAGAACCATAAGAATGCAAGGAGGCCACAACCTCATACGAAAAGCGCTTCTACAAGGATATCCGACTGTCTGTTCAACCTCAGATTGCTGCTTGTCTTGTTTTGCAGTCTTCTTTTATCTTTAAAAACTTTCCTTTTCCCACGTAGTTCCTGGTAACAGGGTTGCTCTTGATTATTTGCTTGCTTCCAAAGCAGATATGTGCCATCGCTCACGTGACTTGCCACACTTGGATTTACTTAGATACCTTCCAGGTTTGACTCCCCCTTGCTCACTGTCTTAAGCGTCTGGCTCCTTTGAAGGTAATACTTAGATGTTACTGTCTGATTCTTGCTTTACTTGTTGGACTATTTGCCTATCTTAATCTTCTATTTGTGTATGACTTATTGTGTGAGATGCAATCAACGAGTTCTATGACCAGGAAGCTTCACTGTTAATAAAATCAACCATGGAAGTGACCATGCAGTTGGCAAGAAGAAGTGGTGGACGCTACTTTGTGGTTTCGGTTGCCTGGAGCGCAGGTTACATGGGAGGATGCAGCTGAAGAGGATGCTGAGGCCCAAATGGCACTAGCAGTATCTTTCTGGGGGTTCAATAGCCTGCTCAACACTTTTAATAGTTTATCCTATGTTATGGTTTGGATGTGAGGTATCCCCCAAAAGCTCATGTGTGAGACAATGTAAGAAGATTCAGAAAAGAAATGGATTGTGTTGTGAGAGCCTTAACCCAATCAGTGACTTAACCACCTGATGCGGTTAATTGAGCAGTAACTGAAGGCAGATGGGGTGTGGCTGGAGGAGGTGGGGCATTGGGGACGTGGCTTTGGGTTATATATTTTGTATCTGATGTGTGGAGTTGAGCTCTCTGCTTTCTGATCCTCGTGTGAGCCGCTTCCCTCTGCCACACTTCTGCCATGATGTTCAGCCTCACCTCAAACCCTGAGGAATGGAATCTGCTGTCTATGGATTCAGACCTCTGAAACCGTGAGCCCCCAAATAAACTTTTCCTCTTCTACAATTGTGCTTGGTTGGGCTAAAAGTAGTCACAATGGCAAAAAAACTGATGAAAACATCCTATTTACTGTCACAAAACACTGTGATATTGGTATCATTTGTTCAGCTAAAGCATGTGTTTCTATAACATGAGTTAACTCACATATCATTGGAATGATTTCACTCTAATGGAATTGGTTTGGTCCAAACAATTTTTTCTTAGGCAAGGGAAATTGGAAGAGCAAGAATAAGATTAGAACTTTCAGCAGGAAATGAGAAAGCCCTCAGCTCAACTGTGGCTTAGACTAGGGCCCTTACTGCTCTATTTTAAGAAAATTAAAAGTGAGAGTTTGCCCTGGGGCTTCTTCTCTGGAGAGGCCAGCCTTACACCAGCTTCTGGCTCATGGCAGATACACGTGCCTGTCTGCGTTCACTGCAGCCCTGTGGCTCAGACTTCCTCTGCTAACTGCATTTTTCTTAGTCTGTCCATAATATCATCTCCATCCTATAACTTTGAGCTTTCTATTATTTTTATTAGTGTTCTGGTTGCAAAGCTTCATAGCTTTTGAGAAATCTGCCCAATTTTATTTTCCCCTTGAGTCCTTTATTTTCAGTGTGATTTTTGTAGAACATGAGTTGTTTTTTTTTAGGACATATATGTTGTGCAATAGGGGACATGTACTATTTGATTTATTATTATACAGAGGAGGAAACAGAAGCTTAGAAGCATGTAACTTGCTCATGCTTGTTCAGCTGGTAAGTGATAAAGCTGGATTTCACAGCTCAAGTTACGTTATTTTTGGGGGGCAGATTATGCAGGGTCTTATGTGCCATGTGTTCTGGCATTTAAAAAGCCTATTCTCTCTCAGCAACAAACCTACATTCTTATATATGATCTGTGAGGCTGGGCCTTTGTAAATTGCATTTCTAAGACTGTTTTTGCCAGCTGCTTTACTGGTAGATTTTGCCAATGGAAGGTAGTAGAAGGAAGCTCGAAAGTGAGAGAAGGGAAAGTGGACCTCCTGTTCCTGGGCATGTTTCTCATGGATAAGTGCTTCTGTACCCCTTAGCTGCCAGTCTAAATGTGTCCCTGTGCATTCCTTTGGTAGTCAGTGAATGGGCCATGTCACAGCCCTTCACTAGGTGGGCCTTACCATCCTTTAACAATCTGGGTCTTGCCTGGATTCTGTCCTTCTGCAGCAGTCTGAGCACCAGATTTCTGGAGCTTCTTCCAAGTCTGAATTCTAAGCCCTCTGAAGCTGCCCCAGCTCTTCAGTTCTAGAAATGCCATCTGTTCCCTTTAATGCCCATCCTAGGAGGTGTAGTTGTTTTCTGTTGTGCTTATTCCCTAGGTTGTTGCAGTGGTATTTTGATCTTTCAATCTTCCAAAACAGAATTCCTTGCAACAAATCCTCTTTAATGTGCTGTTTCGCTAAGCAGACCCCGACTGTTACATGCTCATGAATACGACTCTATAAGGAAATGTGAGTCTTTGGAGGCATGTAAGCAGAAAAGTAACTCTTGGTGCAGATCTTATTTCTTCCTTTGGCAGCATGTGACTGTGTTGAGAACGTTTTCTTCCATTAAACACAACATTGTGTTGGCGTCTATGATGTCATATTATCTTGTTTCCCCTATCTTTCTGGCTTCTCTTTCTCACCATCCTATGGAGACTCTTCTTCCTTTACCTTGGTGTTTCTTAGGGCCTAGTAGACTCTTTTATTTCTTCAGTATAGATACTTTTCCTGGAATAGCTCATTCATTTCCATAGCTTTAGTTTTTACTCATTTTCTTTCTTTTGGCACCAGGGATTACATTCAGGGGTGCTAAACCACTGAGTCACATCCTCATCCTTTTTTTATTTTGAGACAGGGTTTTGCTAAGTTGTTTAGGGCCTTCCTAAGTTGCAAGGGCTGGCCTTGAACTTGTGATCCTCCTCCTGAGTTGCTTGGACTATAGGTGAGTGCCACCATGCCCGGCCGAATTACCCATTTTCTCATCATGCATGGATTCAAGTCTCCCGTCAGACATTTCTCCTTAGGTCCAGGCCCATTTATCCAATGCCCACCTGGACATCTCCATTGAATGGTCCTCTATATTGTATTAGAGGGCCCATACTGTGATACAGGAGACTTTGCTTCAATCCAGAGTGTGGCTGGAGACCCCCTGATCTGCATCCAATCCAAGGCATCCCAAACTGAGTAGGTCATCCTCCCTTTCTCTCTCTAGCCCTTCTTTTCCTCTGTGTACCTAGAGTGAGTGGCTAACCCTAGTGTAGGGGGTCATTAACTTAACTTGGGACCAAGGGAACATGTTTGACTTCTTTCCTTTAGAGTTTTAAGATATTAAAAATTATTTGATAAGTTAGTAATCTGAGTTGATATATCTTCATGCAGCAGAAATCACCATGGGAGGGAGGTGAGTTTGGTGCTAGAAGGTTTACACTGACATGGAGGCACAAATGGCTCCCATCAATGGTAGTAATACCCACCAGAGGAGGCTCTGAAGTAGCAGATGGATGGAATGACTTGTCCTGTGACTATCCATCTGGCTTCTATCTGCACCTCAGCGCTTATGCACACAGGCCATTTTGGGCAGGAATGGATGCTATTTTTAGGGCCAGTTGCTTGGTTTCTTCTCTTCAAGGCTGATTTATTTCTACTTCTGTGGGAGACCAGGCACCAGACTGCCTACAGAGTTCAAGAGGCCCTTTGTTCAAAACTTATTAAGAATTTCAAGATAATAGCAGACATAAGCCAAATGTTGTCTCTTCTGGGTGTGGGGCCCTGTGTGATTTTACAGATACTGCACTCATGAAAACAGCCCCAACCACTTGACTTCATCAGATGGGGTATTCACATTGCACACCTTCTAACATGGCATGGTGAGCCATTTGTCCTTACAGGAATTGATGCCTATTCCAAGCATGGATTTGAACTCATTGTCTGCAGTATCTCTGTCAGCACTAAATTCTGAGGGCTTGTGGAAAACGTGACAATTGAAGTGATATCTGATATAATGTTCCTTTAGACTAAGGGACCCAATTCTTGGAAAGGAAGGGAAACAATGGGTGTCTGATTGCTCTTTTCATTGATCGTACTATTACTCTAGTTCTCAGAAGTAGGTACCTTAAAAGCACTGGAATAGGCTTCTGAGTCTTACCTAGAACACCAGCTCTGGGCTACCACCATTCAAGAGAAACCAAGATGTGCTAAAGAAAACAATGGCTAATATACAGTGCTATGTCCTCCAAACTAGAATAGATGGATCCAGAATGCAAGAGATGGAAATAAGTTTGACCTTATCATTTCCAGCAGCTCTGCTTGGGAATTTGTGCTTTCGGTTCTCACAATCTTAAATTCTATGGATAGAAGTCCTTGTTCTCATAGGAGTGGGAATGTTCTTCCAGGGCAGGCCTATACACAGTTTTATGAGTTGGAAGTTTCTGCTGGATACTTTGGGCTTCTCATGCATGTGAACAATCAAGAGAGTTCCTATTTTTTTTGACATGGTTGGACCCTGATTACCATGAGGTGCTAGTATTGTTGCTATACAATGGGATGTTTAGCATAGAATTTATTGAAGCCTCTGGATGAGGATTTGGCAAGCTTTTTTTTTTTTCTTTTAAAGGATCAGAGAGTAAATATTTTCAGCTTTACAGGCAATATGGTCTCTGTCACAACTGTCAACTCTGCTGTTGTGGCAGCAATGTGAAAGCAGACATAGACAATACATAAATAAATGAGCAGGGCTCAAAACATTTTATGTACAAAAACAGGTTCTCAAGCTACAATTTGGTGATTACTGCTCTAGATTTAACTTCAAGTAACTAAAAATTACAGTGACTAGAAGTAGTTGTGAAATATCATCTTGAAGATACAATCAGTCAACTCCAGAATGTGAGGAATCCTACAAAACAAATGACCTGTTTTCTTCAAAAGATAAATGATATGAAAACAAAGAAGACCTATATATATTTAAAAATATCTAAGAAAAATATTGGTAAAATTCAATATATAGACCTTCAATTATTGAAAGATTGGATTATCAAAGAAAATTAGTCATAGTTAGAAATTACATGATGTTAAGGAATTAAACATTTTTGTTCAATGTGATAATACTCAGTTATGTTAAAATTAAAGTTCTCATCTCTCAGCCTTGTACCTCACAAAATACTTTATGTAGTAAGGTATTGTTCTACTTTGGATGTGAGGTGTTCCCCAAAAGTTCATGTGTGAGACAATGCAAGAAGGTTTTGAGGAGAAATGACTGGGTTATGAGAGCCTTAAACCCAATCAGTGAATTTCTCCCCTGGTGGGATTAGCTGAATAGTGACTAAAGGCGGCTAGGGTGTCGATGGAGGAGGTGGGTCCCTGGGGTCATGCCTTTAGGGTATATATGTTATATCTGAAGAGTGGAGTCTCTCTCTCTGCTCTCTGATCATCATGTGAGCTGCTTCCCTCTGCCACACCCTTCCACCATGATGTTCTGTCTCACCTGGAGCCCTGAGGAATGGAGCCAGTTATCTGTGAACTGAGACCTCTGAAACTGTGAGCTCCTAAATAAACTTTTCCTTCTCTGAAGTTGTTCTTTTTTTGGTTGCAGCAATGAAAAACCTGACCAAAACAGGTATTTATTGTGAAATATAATTATATCTGGAATTTGCCTTAACATAGACCAATAAAGGAAAAAGAAATATATGTGTATGGTGATGGGTTGAGGGGAGATAGGTATAATGAAATAAAAATAATGGCAAAAATTGACAATAGTTGAAACTGGTTTTTAGATACCTAATCTTTTATTATATTTATTTATTTATTTATTTATTTATTTATTTATTGTGCTGGGGATTGAACCCATGATCTTGTGCATGCAAGGCAAACACTCTACCAGCTAAGCTATATCCCCAGCCCTTCTCTGCTTTTTTGTTTTTAAGAAATCCATAGTGAAGAATTTAAAAAGTAGCAAACAATTTAAATTGATTAAAAAATTTGTAGATGTTGCCAGGCCAAATTTTCTGCCAATTTTCTCTTTTAAGTACTCCCCAAATGGAAATTCTAAGACTACTCAACTCTCTCAATCACCCTGATGAAGTTCACTTTCTAATCTAAACCTTTGTATAAATAATTCATTCTACTAAGCTGTATTTTCCACCAGGAATTCTTTAATCCTTTTATTGAGCTAAAATATGTTTGCTGAATATTTATAAGTGTACATGAGAGTCCCCCACCACTTCTTTGAGTTTCTCATTTAAAAATATAGGGACAGAAAAGTTCATTTCTTTTTTTTCCATGTGAACATCAGGCCCATACACTCGATGTGTCACACATGCTACTTGTTGAATTGTGTTACAGTTGGCCACTTCCAACATTAACTTTGAGGGCCCAGCACCCAAAAGGCACATGATCTTACACCCTTCTGAGGTGACACTACCTTCAATATATGTAACTGTCACTGCCCATGTGGCACATACTCCAACTTCTGACTCCTGTTCTATGTTATTTTAGACATGGAGAGTCTACATCTGTATTCTCTCTCCCTCCTCCTATCAGTGAATTTCATTGATTCCTAAGTTTTCAGCGTCTATGATGGTGAAGGAGTTCCTCTGATCCCAGGTTTTTTCATGTTCAAAATATGTCAAAAAATTAGAGGATTTAACCATAATCTTTGTGTGAATCTGGAAAAGAGACTGGGCCGAGTTTAGCATCCCTGAATGTCCCCTTGAGCGGCTACCTGCTGTATGGAGCAGTGAATCCTGCTGAGGAAAAGCTCAGGCTTCCCCACCTTGAGCCCTCAACCTCTCCCCACTAAGAAGCTCAGTTTGACTTAGAGCCTCCTTTTCCCCTAGGAAGGCAGCTTCTTAGCTTTTCAGTCCCTCAACCTACTTCCTGCCACCTGCTTCATCAGAGCTGGAAATACAATGGCTCTGAATTTCAGCCAAGAAAGGTGCGCATTATTATAATTCATCTGCCTAGAAGCAGTAGTTTGTTTTTTCCCCTACAAATGGCACATACACCAAATGCTCTAGGAAAGTCCTAAAGCTGAAGGCTCACCAGCTTGCCCAGAGCTTATGAAAATGCCCAAGGCCTAAAGAACAAAAGCATTGGCTTTACACATGGAACTGCAAAATTGAAATGTATAATGTTTAATTTTTTACCAAAGAAAATACTTTGTCACTGTACTGAAACATATTACACAGACATTAATTGTAATATGGCATATGGGTGCATTTTAATGTGTTTGATTTTATATAGGATGGGGTAAGAGATCCCAGGCCCCTTTAAGGCTAGAAAACAGTTCCAAAGAGCAGAGCAGCATTGGGAGCTACACTTCTTCAAAGTCAGCATGGATTTCATTGATAACTCACAGGAATCAGAGTCCTAACTCCCCTCACACCAGGCTCAAAATGAATATTTAACTTGGTGCTGGGGTTTTGTCCTTTGACTACTCTCAGTGTGACTCTGCCTACTTGTCTTAACCTTTCTGGGCTTACCTTTCCTTCTTAAGGAAGTAGGCTAGGTTTGGAGGGAAGTTAAGGTTCTGGGAACCGGGGAAGGGTAGTTTTAATGCTCAATGTAGCCCTCCAGCCCATGAAGGCAATTCAGAGCAGTTTGCTTGTGCCCCCTCAGTGGAGCCCAGAATAAATCAGATGGTTCATAGAGCTCTGGGTTTTAAATGCAAACTACGTGTCTTGGCCAAGATTGATAAAAAGTTCTACACAGGGGTCTAGCCAGAGCCTTGAACCAGGACCTGAAACTCAGTTCCAAAATGACATTCTTGTCATTTCAATGAGTGGCCAGCAGGTGGTATGATGGAGGAAGAGGACTAAAGCAGCAATCTAAAAACATCCTGACTTTTTTTGGGGGGCGAGGGTGTCCTAGTAGGGAGTGAACCTAGGGGCGATTAAATACTAAGCCACATCCTGGCCCTTTCTATTTTTTATTTTGAGAGAGGATTTTGTTTTGCTAAGTTGCTGAGGCCAGCCTTGAACTTGCATTCCTCCTGCCTCAGCCTCCAGAGCTACTGAGACTACAGGCATGTGCTCCTATGCATGGTTTGTAAAGTCACCTTTAACAAAGAAACAGCAATGGAGCACCTTCTTGGTGCTAGTTCCTTGTTGCTTGGCCTTTCCCAGAGCACCACACTTCTTCACCTTCATCTTTTTTGTTTCTAAGCCAAGTGTTTGTTTTAATATGGCAATTCAGATTGCCTAGTTATCCCAGTTAACAACAGAAAAAGGAGACTCCTGAAATAGCTCCTAGATAAGCTTGTGTGGAATTTATATTTGGGGTATCTCCACTTCTTGGAAATGGTGGAAGAAGGAAGATTGGAATCCCAGCTCTGCCAGTTACTTGCAGAGGACATTTAAGTGACCCTCTGAGTTAAAATGGTTTCTTTTGTCAAATGACAATAGTTATAATATTGACTATCTTGACTGTTATTAGAAGATTAAATGAGATATGTTTGTAAATTGCTGGCCTATTGTGGATGCCTAAAAAAAATTCTTATCCCTCCATCTTTCAACATTGTCTTCACTAAATATTCACCGTATACTGCAAAAGTGCTATTTATTTAAAAAGCTAAAATGATTTTGTTCCAAGACCTCACCAACAGCAACTGTGGAAATTCATTTTCATACATACACACTCTCAGTGAGAGTTGAGAAGTGGTCAGGAATAAAGGTAGACAGGACTGTAATTGCTAATGGAAGTGGACCAGGGGAGTAATGTAAATTCATTTACCAAATAGGAGCACCTGACTGTGAAAGAAATACATTACCAGGAATGCAACAAAACCGAGAATCTGGGGATAGAGCCATTTTCTCCTTGCCACCTGGCAGAATACAGAACAAAAGCCCATGGTAATCTTCATCTTCCCAAACTCTTGCTTCTGTTTACCTTTTCCTCTGTGCGTGAGAATAATTATTGTGGCTCCACAATTAATTAATTAATTGCTGTGTTATGTGCACACCTAGTCCTTACCACAAAATTTTTTTTCTACTCTTGGGCAGATATGCATCCTCTAGGAAATGCCTGCATTATTTTGGCCAGAAAGGACAATCGGAAAATTCTCTATTCATAACTTCATCTTTCTGAAGGCTATTTTGACAATAAATATATATCAAAAGCCTTAAAGTGGGCATACTTGTTAACTTAGCAATTCCAGTTCTAGGAAATTAGTCACAGGAAATGATTGCAACTTGCTAAAATATATGAACTAATGTGCTATTTGTAAGTTGACATGCCCTTAAGTTCTAACAAGAACTGTATAGCTATTACAATTGTGTTGTAGAAGAATAATAGCATAGATAATCATTCACGATTAATTGGTATTCAGAAAAACAAGTGAGCTATGGGGAATTCTAAAAAAATGAACCCATTGATTTAAACTCTAGGCTTTACAAATAGTCTAGAAGGAAATAGGTGAAGTATTTAGTGATTATGTCTGGATGGAATTAAAGGAAAATCTTAGTTTTACTTCCTTGTGCTTTTTGTGTCTTACACAGTTATGATGATCTATTATTGTCATTATGAACACACACAGCCTGATGCTTTCTTTCCCACTAAGATGTTTAGAATGCTGGTCCTGCTTTGTGGTATATTGCTTTTCCCTCTTGGTCTGTTGAAGATAACTTTCTGCTTGTTCCTCATAGCTCAGCTTAGACATGATGGATTCCCAGAGTTCTTTACTATGCCCAGGCCCTTCTGCATTTGAAACTTCTTATGTTTAAAGCACATAAATAACAACCATTGAACAATTATCAGAGACTAAGGACTGTTTTGATTTTTCTGCAGCTATCCATTTACTTTTCACAACAGCCAAAGGGAGCAGAGAATGATACATCTCCATTCTATAGAAATGTATAGGTATGTGCAACTGAAGCTCAGAGATGGAACAGCTTGCCCAAGATCACACAGCTAGTAAGTAGTTGGGTGAGCATATTGTAAACCCAGGAAGCCTGACCCTAGAACACACCTGTAAGCTCTGACAACCTGCTGCCTCCTAACATCCATCATTCAGCACTTCCTGTTCTAAGTCCTGGTTTGCTTCTGTGCACATTACCTGCTCGAGCACCTTGTTCTTCTTGAACATGGCAATAAAGAACATCTTCAGAGATAAATATTTGTTAAAAATATAAATCATTGACAAGTCTTAAGGTGCAATGAAAAACAGAACAAGTGCTTTACTATGATACAGAAGCAGAAGGGAGGAAAGATGGAAGAGGGGATAAAAGAAAGATGAAGAGGAATAGTAATAGGAAGAACAGAAGATAGAGGAAAAAAAGGTAAAGAATTTGAGATTTGGGGTCATACAGCTGATAGCCTACTCCTATTTTGCAGAAATCCTAATTCTGTAATTTTCAAACTTAAAGTGAGCAGACTTTTTTCATCAAGAGAAATTTTGTAGTAAAGACTAGCATATAAAACAGATGAAGCTAGGGTAGGAACAGAGTCTGATGTGCTCTTCTGGGGAATTCTCTGCTGCCCCTAGCCCAGCTGCAGCCCTGAGACACGTCTAAAGATTTCTTAGAATTCTCAGAATAGTTTGGAAACTACTGACCTAATTTGCTTGTGGTTAATGGTTACCGATGTGTCTTTGTGAGTAGAACTCTCCTATAGGATGTGTTAAAAAAATCTGGGGCTGAGGTTGTGGCTCAGTGGCAGAGCGCTTGCCTCGCATGTGTGAGGTACTGGCTTCGATCCTCAGCACCACATAAAAATAAGTAAACAAAATAAAGACACTGTGTCCATGTATAACTAAGAAAATTTTTTTTAAAAAAAATCTATAATCTGTTTCTGAGATCTTACTTCAAACCACACTAACTCCAAAATGAATCACTAAAATAAGATTAAATAAAATGAAACACTATCAGTTAACGATCGAATTTAAGAAATGAATATTTCAGAAGATTTTTTTCTGAGTGGAATTTATTGGTTGAAAAGTTTATTTAACTTGGACTTCAGATGATGCCTTCACATATTCATGTGCTTGCAATAAACCATTGCATTTGCAGATATGCCAACATTGATGTAACTATGATATTTTAATTGAAGAACCAGGAAAATAGGTATCGTGTATTAAAAATGTTCTAAATGCAATTTTCTTGTCATTAATTTGTCATGCACCTTCTTATTTCTTTCTTAAGAAAAGCTTATGAGGTAGGTATGATTTATATCCATTTATAAAGTGGCCCGGGGCCTTTAACTTGCCCAAGTCAGCAAAGCTGGTAAGAGTCATGATCCGAATTTAAATCAATACATCTGAGTCCAAAGCCTCTGCTCTTGACTGCTCTGCTAAATGGGCCTTTGCAATATTTTCCAATTAGAACTGCATCTTTATTCATTAGTAATTATTCTTCCATAGTCTAGCACCTCCAAACATTATTAAAAGGTTTGTTTAATGATCTAATAAATGAATGAGCAAAAAAATGATGATATAATTTGAGTTGTGAATACTCACATAATATACCAACTACTTCTTAAAAACATCTGGGCTCTACTTTTCTCCCTCTCTGCTGTCCTCACTAGACCAGATTATCATCCATTTTTTTCTGGACTTCTTCAAAAGCCACCTAATTATTCTCTGCAATTTTGGTTATCTCCAATCTATTCTTATGGCAGCAACTAGAGCTGTCTGTATTTCAAAAATCTTTCTTCCTTCATAAGTCAATCTTTAATGGTTTTCCATTGCTTCTATGATTGGGTCCTGAGTTTAAGAACTCAGGGATACAAAACCCATCAGTTTCATCCGGTATGACATTCTCCATGGCCCTTAGTGGTCTAGCCACTCTGGCTTGCCTTCAGTTTTCAGTGTGCTGCTCTCCACCCCAGGACTTTTATACATCGTGTTTCCTCTGCTCCAAATGCATTGTCTTCTTTCTTTATCATTTAGCTCTTAGTTCATTTGTCTTTGCTTGGAAAAAACTCTGGGCACCTCATTCCAAATCAGATTCTGCTTACATTCCCCGTGATGAGACCTTCAATTTCTTGTTAGCATTGATCATTGTTATGATACTCTACTCATTTGTTGTTTGTCTCTCCTGTTCAAATGTGAACTCCACAGGGCAAGGTCTATGACCATTTTTCTTCATTCTTATGAAGACCATTGGTGTCTGTCCTATCTCAGTCACTTAATAGATACTTAACATTTAAATATTTGTTTAAATGTGTGAAGAGGATTGGGATGTTGTGAGCCTGGACTTTTTGCATTCTCATTCTTTGACTATATGTACATCAAATATTTCTGGGGAAAATATTTTGCTCAGGACACTGCTACTTAGGGTAGTTTTTAAAAATTTTCAGCACATCTATTCTAAGAACCTGACTTTAGGGAAGTTCATGGGATATGGTTAGAAAAAGCAAAGCACTGTGGGCGAGATGGCACACGCATGTAATACTAGTGGTTCGAGAGTCTGAAGCAGAAGGATCACAAGTTCAAAGCCACCCTCAGCAACTTAGCAAGACCCTATCTGTAAGTAAAATATAAAAAGAGTTGGGAATGTGGCTCAGTGGTTAAGCAGTTAAGTGCTCCTGGATTCAATCCCTGGTACAAAACAAAAACCAAAAAAACAAAACCAAAAAGCCCCACACATGTGTTAGGCAGATAATAATGGCTGGGTCACTGACTGACTGCCTGAGAGCTGCCATCTTTCTGTTCTCATTACCAACTTCCATTTTCCTTCAAGGGGAAGAAAAGGCAAATGCAGAATACAGACAGCCTGCCAACCTACATGCTGCAGAGAGCCACTGATTAAAAGTAGAGACAAAACTCCTGTTCTCAGTTTCATCTTCCTGAGCCTACTACCAGCTGTGCTACAAGCTGAGCTATCACGCACCTGCTGGGGAGCCATTTAACACCCGAAGCTATGAAAATGGTGGAATTTGCTCCTTCAAGTGAGAGAAATGATTAGCTCGGTAGAAGCCCAAGGGAAGGGAAAAAATATTTTTTTTCAATTAGATGTACATCTTTCACCCTCTGACAACTTGAAGGTTTAAGAACTAAAGTACAAAGGCTGTGTGTGTGTGTGTGTGTGTGTGTGTGTGTGAACGTGTGATGTTGAGCAGTGCTGATTTAGAGTCCTCAGTTTCCAAAGTCTCTGTCACTGTGGGCAGTTTCAGTTTCAGGAAATTGAAATGGTGGGAATTGTGCTGGCTGTTAAAGGTGCCTCTGGCCTGGAGCTCTGAAGGCCTCTATTTGCTTTGCCTGATCACTTTGACTCCGTTTGTAAAACTAGAACACAGAGTCGAAGTATTTGTTCCCTCCTAGACCACACTATTAAGAAGCATGATTTCTCACCAAAAAAAGGAGAGAGAATTTTTCTTTACCAGAGCATAGCATTTTTAGTTTCTAAGACTTTTTTTTACTTACTTCGTAGAAAAGAAAAATTCAATATGTAGTTATCTAAGGGGAAAATGTGCTAGGGGTGGATATTTCTATTCAAACTTTGCTCACTGCATCTGCCCTACATTGCTAGTATTCTCAAGGGGAAATAACATTTTTAAAGAGCTTCTTTTTGAATGAATTTAGAAGTGTTAGAATGTTAGATGATACCTAAGGTTAAGAGTTTTGTGGATAGATTGCAAAATTTGTTATCTAAATATTTCTCACCTTGGTATCCAGGATATGAGTTAAAAAAATTTGAAAATCTAGGTGGTAAGTTTTAAAGGCTGATAATTTTGCACTGTAGCATAAATTTGGTTTGTACCTGATAGACCATTGTATGTCTTTTTCTTTTTTTATTAGAGCATTATAGTTATATAATAGTTGAGTTTATTTTGGCAAAATCATACATGTATGGGATTTGATTTGCCCCATTTCAGTCCCTGCTACCCACTTTTCTCTCCCCTCCTCTCTCTACTCTACTGATCTTCCTTTCACTTATTTATTTTTGATTGATGTTTTATACATATACACAAAAGTGGAATTCACTGTGGTATATTTATACATGCACATAGCAGGATTTTGTTAGATTCATTCTGCATTTCCTACCCTTTCCCATCACCCCTTCTCTCCATATCCTTCTTCTACTCCACTGATCTTTCATACATCTTTATGATATCCAACTCCCTCTCTCTCCTTTCTCCTTACTTTACTTTAGCTTTCACACACGAGAGTAAACATTTGACCTTTGATTTTCTGAGTCTGGCTTATTTCACTTAGCATGATGTTCTCCAGTTCCATCCATTTACTGGCAAATGCCATAAATTCATTCTTCTTTAATGACTCAGTAAAACTCCATTGTGTATATATACCACATTTTCTTAATCTGTTCATCTATTTACAAGCACCTGGGCTTGTTCCATAACTTGGCTATTGTGAATTGCTGTGCTATAAACATTGACATAGCTGTGTCACTACTACTAATTTTAGTTCTTTTGGATAAATACCAAGGAGTGGGATGGCTGGGTCATATGGTGGTTTCATTCCTACTTTTTTGAGGAATTGCTATACTGCTTTCCAGTGTGGTTGTACTGATTTGCAGTTCCACCAGCAATGTATGAGTGTTCCTTTTCCCTACATTCTCACCAACATTTATTATAATTTATATTCTTTTTTTTTTTAATTTTTTTTTAATTGTAGATGGACACAATGTCTTTATTTTATTGCTTTGTATATGGTGCTGAGGATCAAACCCAGGGCCCCACGCATGCGAGGCAAGCGCTCTACCGCTGAGCTACAATCCCAGCCCATAATTTATATTCTTGATAGTTGACATTCTGACTAGAGTAAGATGAAATTTTAGTATAGTTTTGATTGTCATTTCCCTGATTGCTAGAGATGCTGAATATTTTTCATATAGTTTGACCATTTGTGTTTCTTTAGAGAAAGGTATGTTTAGTTTTTTTGGCCATATATTTAGTTTTTTTTTTTTTTTGGTATTGTTTTTTAAAGTTCTTTATATATTCTGGATATTAATTCTCTGTCAGAGGAGACACAGCTGGACAAGATCTTCTCCCATTCCTTCCTTACTCTCTTAGTCATTTTCTTTGCTTGCAGAAGCTTTTAAATTTAATGCCATTCTACTTTTTAAAAATTTTTTTTTAGTTGTAGATGGCCACAATACTTTTATTTTATTTATTTATTTTTATGTGGTACTGAGGATTGAACCCAGTGCCTCCATATGCCAGGCAAATACTCTCCCACTGAGCCCCAGCCCCCCATCCTACTTTTGATTCTTGGTTTTCTTGAACTTTAGGGGTCTTGTTAAGTAAGTGAGTGCCTGCACCAACATATGGAGTATTTACTCTTTTCTTTTCCCTGGCAGTTGCAAAGTTTCTTGTCTAATTCCTAAATCTTTGATCCAGTTAAATTTGACTTTTGTGCAGTTTTCTGCACAAGGCTATCCAATTTTCCTAGCACCATTTGTTAAAAAGGTCATCTTTTCTTTAACATGTATTTTTTGGTACCTTTGTCAAATATCAGATAACTGTAAGTATGTGGGTTTGTTTCTATGTCTTCTATTCTGTTGGTCTTCATGTCTGTTTTGATGCCAATACCACAGTTTTTGTTATTCTAGCTCCAAAATATAATTTGAGATCAGGTATTATGATGCCTCCTGTATTTTCTTGCTCAGAATTACTTTGGGTATTCTGAGTCTCTTATTCTTCCAAATAAATTTCAGGACTTTTCAAAAATAGTTCTGCAAAGAATGTCATTGGTATTTTGATAGGAATTGCACTGAATCTGTATATTGACTTCAGTAGTATGTGTCTTATTCTTTACTGAACAGCAAGCAACACAGTGCCTAGGCCATATTATGCCTTCAAGAAAATGTTTTAATTGGGTGAGTAACTAAATGATTCTTTCAACATTAACACTTTATCAGCTGGAATACTCAGGTTTTGTAAGGAAGTTGGAAAAGCCCTTGTTACCTTGGCTTTGCTTAGCTATGGACCTACTTCCTAGGAATGTGGTGAAGATAAGAGTTAAAGGTGAAAAATGTTTAGAATAGTGCCTGGCACATAGACCTGTGTGCTGGTGGCTGTCATTAGGTCTAATGTTGTTCCCTCAAATGTTTTTCAGGGGGGAAATGTTTTCCTTTTCCTAGATAAAACTTTGTCTCTGTTAGGTCCCAAAAGATAGTTGTGTTTCTAGAATTTTCAAATAAGTCTGGATTCATAAATTTAAACAGTCCAAACCAAGATACCAACTTTCCTTTGTGTATAGATTGAAAGCTAGGAGTTCCCCTAGTGGGTGAGCCACCAGCCTTCAGGGAAGGAAGTGTGTTTCTGCTCCTGGTCTTCCTCCCCAGCAGGGCAGCACTGTTTCTGACCCTGACCCTGACCAGGTGGCCTCACCATTCCCTGGCTACTTCTGTGGTGTCTCAGTGCAGTTCACTGCCTCACTCCACTTGGCCACCCCAGCCCCTGGTCTTCTAATTCTCTCTCCAGCCTGATTCTTGGTTGAAATTCTTCACCCTTCCAGATGCTTCTCTAGACAGGAAGTAGCATGAATTAGCAGGACTTTTTTTCCTGTGTGGCTCCTATCACCACAGGCAACGGACACTTGTCACTTCATCAGACAAACTCTGGGAGTGCTGGGCCATTGTAATGTGGCAGCTTTATTCTCCAACCCAAGGGCACTTTATTTTTTTCTCTCCTTAGGGTCAGGGCGACATTCCTTAGGGGTTTCCAGCTTTAGAGAATAATTTAAAGCCCTCATAGAGGCCAAGTGCATGCCCTATTGTAGGATCAAGGTGACTGAGATAAACCTCCTCTCTTTGGCTGGGACAGAATGGGGTCTCACAGCACAGGCACGCTCTCTCTAGAGAAATCTCTACAAATTCTTCACCTCTGTATCCACTCTCTCATCCCTTTTTTGTAGACTTTACCTGTACCTTGGAATCTACTATGTAACATATTAGTTAAACTGAGATAAGAAAGGTCTCTTTTTAACAACAGTTTTTAAAAATCATGACAGGGAGCAGGAAAGCTCACAGACTTTATCTGCTTCTTCTCACCAGATTAGCTGAAGGAAAAACAGCAGGTCAAATCTTAGTAGACAGAGCAAGTCGCAGTTTGATTTAAGCCTATTTTCTTTGTTGCTTATTTCATTTAGCCATGGGAAAGGATGTCTATATTCAGCCTTAGGGACTTAGTTAAAAGCTTTGTAAATTGATAGCTGCAGGATCTTGAAATGAATAACATTTTTGAGGTTTAATGGTGGCTTTGCTGAAAACAAGCAATTCTTAATACACTTAATTTAAATACATGAATGATTAAGAATATGCATTTATATTAATAAGACTTAGAGATTTGACGTGGAGCTCTGTGATGGTTCATTAAATGGGGGAATAACCAGTAGTCCTTTAGAGCTTCACCAAAATGGTTGGTTTTCCTTTCTTTATCCTTTTTAAATGCATGCTAAACACCTGTTAATAAAAAGATGCTACTTGGAAGGATATTAGCATAAGTGTGTGGATACCTGGTATAGATGAGGGGTGGGAAAGCAGGTGCTTTTACATAATTCAGGTAAAAGTGTAATCATTCAGCCTTTCTGAAAAATAATTTGACAAAATGCATGAACAACCTTAAAAATCACACAGTCCTCAACACAAAATCCTATGCTAGAAATCAATCCTAAGAAACAAAAAATTCATGCAAAGATTTTTTCAAAGCTGTTTTTTTTTTAATCAGTGAAGCAATCTAAAAGTTTAACCAGGAAGTTTCACTAAATTATCATTTATCATCTAGTGGAATTTTATGAAATGATCTAAAATTAGTATATGAATTTATGATAAACAATATACTTAAACATGTACAGAAGAATGTGTAAGATGAATTAATTTGATTTAAAATATATCTATATTTATGTATTTTATATATATATATATAACTCAGGAAGAACCAACATTTTAAGAGTGGTTATCATTAAGTAGAATTTGGAATGATTCATCCCTTTTCTTATTTGTGTTTTCTAATTTTTCCATAACGGATTTTAAATATGAGCATTTGAAAAGAAGAAATAATTAGGTCTTATGTGATCCAGGCTTGAGAAATTTGTCAAAAAGAAAATTTTCATGCTTCCAACATTAAATACAGATATGTATGTAAAGAGAAAAATAAAGCTTAGTGCTAATGGAAAAGACAATACTGAAATCTGTTCTTCAGTGAACATTATTGCTCATCTGTTAATTGCAGGTTCTATGCAGCAGAGAATCTCTAAGATATGTAAGGCAAGAAGCTTAGGTAAAAGTAGTTTATAAGGACACAGTACAGTGTATATTTTGAGCAAAGATTTTAATTATATTTCCAGATTCCAAATAATTATTGAGGACATCTGTCCTCAATAATTGATCTGCTAATGTCAAGAGATTTTGAATGTTAACTTTTCTTATGGAATTGGGGGAAAATGGTTTTTAATTTTTGCTTATTTTCCTCCTACAATTAAAAACATCAGTTAAATATAATTAACATGGACATAGGGTCATTTCAGTTCATTTGAGTTTGGCTAAATTCTCCCAAATGATCCTTATCCCAAACTCATCTGTAGTACAAGTGTATTATTCTTCAGGGTAAATGTTTCTAAGGAAACTTTATGGAAGTGGACAAAGCTCTAGACATACCATTTTACATCCAAAGGGGAAAATTGTATGTTCATAAATAATGAATGTTATTATCTTGGGCCCAATAAACAAGATTTTGTTGTTTGGTTCAGAATGGAGGCCAGTAATAAAAAGATACCCTCACTATTATGTGTGCCAAAGAGAGAAATGTGCACACATTTTCTCTTGCCTATCAAGCATAAAGAAAGAAAGCATTTGTGAGAATAAAGGAAAAATCATTAGTAGGTAACTGTGATTGCATTAGCTTTCTCTCTTTCTTAAGGTCAAACTGACTTCTCAGAATATGGTTAACAAATCTCCTTCCCTCTTCAACCCTCTCACCCTCTTTGTTTTCTCTGTTTAGTTGACCTGAAGCCTTGACCTGTAAGAGAGAGCACAGAAGAATAGCCAAGGTCTGCATATAAAATAGCTAAACCACTCAGCTACCAACATACCTGTGACTAGGGAGGGAAAAGGACCCATCTCTTAGCAGACTCAAGAACGGAGAACATGATCTGTAGGCTGTGTGCTGCATAAACATGTAATAGAAAAGCAGTATAGTTTTTCAAATATAGACTTTTTTTTTGCTAAGAGATGTAAAAGAAATTCAGATCCATCCAGCGATGTATCTTGCTCTAAGATGGCAAGTCTCATTACTATGAAGACATTAGGCTCAGCTTAAATCTTGACAGAATGCCAATCAAAATCATATAAGGGAGGGGAAGGGTTGAGGGTCAGAGAGTACTCCCACACACATATATATATTTTTTCTTTCAGTGCCAGGGGATCAAATCCAGGGCCTGATGCATGTCAGGCAAATGCTCTCCCACTGACCCACATCCCTAGCCCCAAAATGATTCCCATGGTCTTCTAGAACAGGGGTCTGTAAATTGAGGCCAATGGGCCACATCTAGCCTGATGCCTGTTTTTGTAAATAAAGTTTTATTAGAACACAGCAACATCCATTTGTTTATACATTGTTTGTGACACCTTTGTTCTACTGTGGCAGAATGCAGTACTTGTGACAGGAAACTGCTAGATCTACAAAGCCTGAAATATCTACTATTTTCTGAAGATTGTCTGATACTGAGCTCTCAAGTAAAAAGGGAAAGCATAGTTGAGAATCATTAAAATGAAAAATAAGAGGGAGCGTGCATTTCTACATTTTAATAATAAGTAGCCTTAATATCCAAAGTTCCTTCTTTCTAAGAATCCCATATTTTCTTACATTTCAATATCCTGGAATTAACGTGAATGTTACAATAGTAATCACAGGGGCTTGGGAGGCTGAAGCAGGAGGATCTCAAGTTTAAAGCCAGCCCCAGCAAAAGTGAGGCACTAAGCAACTCAGTGAAATCCTATCTCTGAAAAAAATACAAAATAGGGCTGGAGATGTGGCTCAGTGGTCGAATGCCTCTGAGTTCAATCCCTGGTACCCTCCCCAAACAAACAAATGAACAAATAAATTTTTTGTTCACCACACAGAACAAATGTGTCATAGTGGTAGCTGTCTATGCTTGTATGAATTTAACTTTCCATAGAAAATATCTCCCATCTCTGCCACCATATCGAAGTTATATACATTGTTAGCCGTATATACTGTTGAGTTGTAATAAGTGAGTTCATTTTACATCAAAAGCATAAACATTCTACAAATACGTTCCAAGGAAAAAACTAGACTCATGTATAAAGATAAATTTCTAAGGATGGTAATACAAATATTATATTTGCAAAGCCTATAAAACAGCAATATGACCCAACTTCTGTGAAATGACAGGTGTGTACTTGTTTCTACATACACACTTTTATCTAGCCATCTTATCTTTCTATGAAGGCTGGAAGGATATATCACAAAATCTTAAAAATAGTTATCTCTAAATTGGAAAGTTTCTAGGGATTTTCCACTTTTTCTTTCATTTTTAGATTATTTAATAATTTTTAAATGATATGCATAATTTTTAGAGAAACAACAGTAATATTCACCAAAAAACTAGAGGCAGATGGCAAATTGGAATTTTTTGTAATAGATATAGCAAATTATTATTACCCTTCCATATGAAGTATTACAAATCAATGTCAAAAGAGGAATTTTCAATATAAACATGGCAAAAAATTATGATGTCACAAAAGGTATAAAAAGTTCAACTTGCTAGTAATCAAAGTCACACAAAAAATTGGACTTTTTTTTCCCTTATTAAGGTAATATATTATTTTTTAAAGCTAAACAATTCAGTTTACAGTATTGACAAATGTTTTGGCAGAACCTCAATTTGTGTTGATTCTATTTTACATCAGAAAGAATTTGGGATAGATTAACATTTCTGTCTTCTCCCTTCCTACCCTTGTTTCTCCCTCTGCTGCTTCCCATTGGGACAGGAGGAACTTGGTGAGCATGGGAGAAGTTACACATACTCCCCCCTAAAACTTTCTCAGTTTTAGTCCTGAGCAGGTCTGTCTGCATAGTTTGTAATCTCTTTTGTTCCATGAGATAGGTTTACTGAGCAGATAGATGCCCAGACATGCAGCCTGTGGAATGTCCAGCTGGGTCAGAGACAGTCTGTGAATTCAGTTGGTTTAGAGGTCAGCTATCACAAGCCAGTTTGACTGCAAATCTAAAACACTGTCTTCCAATCCATTTTATTTTTATTTTTTTTGGCACTAGGGATTGAACTCAGGGGCATTTAACCACTGAGCCATTTTTGTATTTTATTTAGAGATAGGGTCTCACTGAGTTGCTTAGGGCCTTGCTAGATTGGTGAGGCTGGCTTTGAACTTGTGATCCTCCTGAGCCACTGGGATTACAGGCATGCACTACCACGCCCCGCCCAGTACATTTTTTTTTTATCAGTGATAAAGCTCATATTTTCATCTACATATGTTTAAACTTTCCATCTCTTTCTCAAAAATCCAAAGAGCAAAGGGAAAACTCTTGTGCACTCCTAGTAGCACTACAAAGATACCATTTCTTTGGAGGGAAATTTCACAAAGTGTTATAGTGGCTTTCTTCTTTACCAGGCACATTTCTTTCTTATTTATTTATTTATCTATCTATTTATTTATTTATTTTTAAATTTTTTCTCAAAAATTGCATTTTAATACATGTTATCAAACATAACAGAAAAAAACAAATTTTCAGAAGCTGTACAAACTGTTCACTGAAAACATTTGTTGAGGCAAATAGAAAAAAATTGTTACAATCATAATTTTTCTAACTTTGCACAAAATTATAAGCAGATTAAATTCTTCATATTAAACACCTTTATATGCACTTTCAATGAACACTATATATATATATATATATATATAATTTTTTTTTTTATCAACCATCTTTACTATACCCATTCCCCTTTCCTGCCCCCGCCTCCCCCATGTCGCATCCAGTGTTTCTCTATTTCTCTTATGTTTCCCATTCCTACCTCCCTTATTCATCAGCATCCACTAATCAGAGAGACTATTTGGCATTTGGGTTTTGGGGATTGGCTTACTTCACTTAGCATAATGCTTTCCAATTCCATCCATTTGCCTGCAAATGCCATAATTTTATTCTCTTTTATTGCTGAATAATATTCCATTGTGTATATGTACCACAGTTTCTTTATCCATTCACCTATTGAAGGACATCTGGGTTGCTTCCACAGTTTTGCAATTGTGAATTGCCAGGCACATTTCTTTCTAAGAATTTGTGAAAAGAAAGCAATCAGAGAAATGGGCAAAATATTTCCACATGAATGTTTATCACAGTATTATTTGTAATAGTAAAACTGAAAAAAACCCAAGTGTCCAACTACATATTATAATCAAGGGAAATATGATATATGTGTACAATATACAATACAAGGTTACTAAAAATCATATTGTGAAAGAATATTTTTGGTGTGTAAAGTTGTTCATTACATATTGTTAAAAAACTTTGAAAAAAAGCTATAGAATACTATATATGCAATATGATACCAGTATTGCAATATACTTATAAATCTTACAAACTTGAATTTAAAAATACTGGGAGAATGCATACAAAAATCTTCACAGTAGTTATTTTTGGATTATAAAAATATTATTCCACCTTTGCTTTTTATTCTCCAAATAGTCTATATTATATACTAATGAGGTAATTAGAAAAATATTGTTACAATGTAATTGACAACAAATGTAGCAAATTAGCCTCGATTTATGATTATATTTTTAAAAATATTTCTTTCCATAGAATCCTAGTTAGTTAATAATTACATTCATGTTTCAAAGAGTTTTTAAATGCAAGGAAGAAATTTAATTAAAATGACAAATGTGCCATGAGTAAAAAAATTGGGTTAATATCCTGGCTTTGTTATCTGTATAAACTTATATCTTTTAAATCTCAAAAAATTAAAATACACACCTTTCAGAGGCATAGAGGATAAAAGGTAATTTATAAATCAGTGAGCCTGAGACAAATATGTTCTCAACAAAGGGAAATTTTATTATAAGTAGTATATGAAGTGTATCTTTCCAAAGGGTTCAGGTGGTCACTCACAGAACACCTTTTTCTTTAAAGAATTTTATTTGTTCACTTTCTAGTAAGAAAGGAAGATTTTGAGAAAATAAATTAAGAAAACAAATTTCATTTTCATTGAATGAGCTCTACTTATGATCAAATATAGTACCAGATAATTTTTATATATCACTTCATCCCATCAACAGAAGTTCTTTTGTGAAGTAGCGAAAAGGAAGTAAATTAGGATTCTAGATATATTGAAAGATAAGAATGCTTCATTCATATAATATTTAGAACAAGTAACTCTGGTTAAGTTTACAAAGTAATTTGTATATAATCTCAGGGGGTCTTTATAACACCACTGTGAGGAAATTAGTACATCATTTCTTTAAAAAGGAAATTAGGAGTCAGAGTTTAAGTAGCTTGCCTGAGTCAGACAAAATAAAGTGATAGAACTGGGATAAAAACTCAGTCTCAGGCTGGAGTTTTGGCTCAGTGGTACAGCACTTGCCTAGCATGTGTGAGGCATTGGGTTCGATTCTCAGCACTGGATATAAATAAATGAATAAAATAAAATAAAATAAAATAAAATATATTAAAACAAAAATATATTAAAAACAAAAAGCCCTCAGTCTCCTGGTTTTATTTATTTTTTTTACAATGTCTTTATTTCATTGCTTTGTATGTGGTGCTAAGGATCCCAGGGCCTCACGCATGTGTGGCAAGCGCTCTACTGCTGAGTTACAGTCCCAGCCCCAGTCTCCTGGGTTTAAAGATGTTTACTAGGTAACAGTCATTGACAACACTACTTAAAGTTGGGACCATTTCAAATCTTCAAGGATTGAATTTTTTTAAAACAAAACTTTGTAAAAATAGAATTTCCGAGTGTTTGAGTAAAGGAATAATGTAGAATACATAGATTTGTTTTTTCTTGCTGCCCATGTTTTCTCTGAATCATCAAGCTAAACATTCTATTGCTACTTAGCTTTTTTATATATATTTTTTAGTTGTATATGGACACAATATCTTTACTTATTTATTTTTATGTGGTGCTGAGGATCGAACCCGGTATCTCATGCATGCGAGGCGAACGCTCTACCACTGAGCTACAATCCCAGCCCCACTACCTAGTTTTAAATCAATATTTATGGAGCATAACAAAATGCATATGACTTACAATCAATAATCACAACAATTTAAATGGACATGACATTTTTTCTCATGTAAAGCATTCTGTATTTTATTTTGAGATCTGAAGTATTAAGGGATAATATCACTTTTTAAAACTAAATACTAGTACTTCCAGATAATTACAAATTAGAACTGATGTATTATTTTCTAAATCCTTTCTTAAGAAGCTTTTGATGCCTGGGTTTTCTCTCATCACAAATAATGAGATTATTTGTCTACTGCTAATTTGGAAGTTAAGCTATTGTGTTTGGAGGAGATATTCACAAAATTTTTGAGTCTAATAAATCTGTATGCTAAAAATCAAAGCTGTTTTACCAAACACCATTTTAGACCATTTTACAAATATCATTTTATGATACTACTTTTATAAGTACCATTTTATAATGTCATTAAAACAGAAGTCTTAAGAACTACTTTCTGGTGTTTAATGACTAAGAGAATGAATGCATCTTCTCCCCACGAGAACCTCCCACCATACCTCTCCAGCATCTCAGGGAGGACCTTTTGGTTGGCATGGAAAAGTGATTTCCTCACATTATCACTCACTGTCAAATAAATTAAAGGTTGTCTCCTGTTCATGAAGCCAAGAGTTCTGTCATGAAAGGCAAAGTAGGGGATGTTTTTCATACTACAGAATATACATTTTAAGTAATTATAACATATAAGAATGACAGTCAAGTCCCAAAGAGAACAGTTATCCAAAGTATTCAAATTAGTTATCAAATTAAAATGTTCACTCAAACTTCTAGGGGTATTGAGTTTCTTTACTTTAAAAATTGTTTCCTAAGCCTGGAACATAAGTAGGTGACTGTCTGTTGATGAGTAAATTGAAATAATGGACTTAAAAGGAAATATGAAGATGTTTCAGAATTTAGAACTGGAACATAATTGCAGGAAATGATTAAACAGAAACATAAAAAGAGAAGGGCTTCCAAAATGCTGGCCCAAAGACAAATGTCATTGATTGCTGTAAGATAAGAAAGAAAAAAGATATTACAGGGAGTTTTTCTAAATGCTGTTTTAAAAAATCTGGTAAGCAAATTTCAAGATGATATCTCTCTTACCTATTTGGTTTTCTGGTATTAAAATACTCTTTGTTATAGGATGATAATATTGATAGTTTATGGTGGTAGTTCTTTTTTCTGAATGCTCTACTGTGATAAAAAAAAAAAAAAGTAGTCTTCTTATGTGGGTCTTCCTCATTCTGATGCTACATCTGTATTTAACACCATGGCAGCCTGAAGACTGACAGCTATGTTGGATCTGAAGATGGAGAAGGCAAGCATTGGTGAACAAGGTCCTTTTGATGTCTCTCAACACACTTAATAATTGAATCTAAATTTCTTTGCCTTAACAGTCCCCACAAGGCCTTCCTTCCCCTGTCCACACCAGTGACTTCATCTCCTTCTCTCACTTGCTCACTAAGCTCTAACCATACTGGCCTCCTTTGTCTTTCTTCAAGAGCCGAACATTCCTGTCTTGTGGTTTTTGCACTCTTTTATTTGCTTGTTATACTTATAATTCTTCAAATGTCCAGCTCCTTACTCTTCAGTCCTCGGTTCCTTTGGCTACCCTATCTAAAGTAGCTGCCTACTTTAGACCCCCCAAGTCACTTTCTAAAAATCAGTTCATTTCTTTCATTACACTAACTGCTTATCATATTATTTATTTCTAACTTATTTATTGTCTATGTCCTTATCCTAGAATATAAGTTCCAAGACTGTAGAATGTTTATTTTTCTTCTTCTCTGTTGTATCCCTATTTCCAAAAAAGATACCTAGCAATGTAGCATTATTAGATACCATTAATTAAACAGAAGGAAGGAGGGAATGGAAGCAGATAAGCAGGAAGGAAGGAGAGAGATTACATTAAAATTAAAAAGAAGAGAAAGAAAATCCAATTGATTTTGGCCAAAGTATAAGTTTATGAATATTCTGATTATGTCATTACTTAATAATTATCTATCATCTCCTTTAGAATAAAAACTTTGTAAGTGCAAGGATCTTACTGTTTTTTCACGATTGCATCTACAATGTCTAAAATAGGGTTTGATACAAAGCTCTCAGTAAATACTTGCTGAATTAATGGATAAATTATTAGCTCCATTTAGGACATTCTGTGGAATATAGACTAAGAGACAAGAATATTCTCAATGACAAGGAGTAATTTCTTCTAATGTTTGAATTTGAAAATACATGAAAAAGAAAATTTCACATAATGTTACATCAGGCCTGGTCAACATTTCCATGATGAGGTTTAAAATAACCATAAATCATTTTATAAGAATTGCTCAGATTACTCTTTTTGCTTAAAACTGAACGAATAATGGAAGGAATATATATTAATACCTAGTATGGTCAAGATACTGTGCTCAACATTTTCATCTGTATTATCTTACCAGGTCCTCATCACAACTAAATCATGTCTGTTTTGTGTGTGTGTGTGCATGTGCATGTGTGTGTGTGTATTTTGGCTGGGCAGATACTTTTAGGAAGTGAAATTAGGAATGGTCTCATCATGTCCAGACAAGACTAGGGCATAGAGGTTCCTGGCAAGTGGAATTAGTTGATGAACATCCCACAATTATTTATACCCACAGATTCACATAGCAACTGAGAAGTGTTCTGGGTAAAGGGTTTAAACCTCTCAGTCACTTAAAATGTATATGGATATATTTGGCAGATTAATGAAATCCCTGACTGGTAGTTTGGATCTTGAAAGTCCCCAAAGGCCCATGTGTTAAAGGTTTCCTTCCCGGGGTGGTGTTATGGAAGTAGCGAAACCTTTAGGTGAGGCCTAGTAAGAGGATCTTAGGACCTTGTGGGGTGTGCAAGAAAGAAAGGCTTATGGATCTTGGCCCCTGAATCTTTGCTTCCTGATCACGAGATGAACAGATTTGCTCTTCCACACACACCTGCTATGATGTGCTGCTTTGCCACAGGACCAAAACAATGGGGCCAACTGATTGTAGCTTGGAACAACCTAAACAGTGAGCCAAAATACACCCTCTCTCTTGTTAGTTGATTATCTTAGGCATTCTGTTATAGTGATGGAAAGCTGATTAACACACAAACACATGCCAGCATTTAGGAAACAAAATGAAGCTACTAAGAGTGACATTTTTACATGGAAGGAAAAAGACTAGCATTATAAGGTAAACAAAAAATACATATTGTTCTTCAGAGGAAACGAGTTCTTTGGAGATCCATGTGGTGATCTTACTCAGCCACTCTGTTGTATTTATACACTTGGGAGAAACAGATTATATATCAGTCAGGGTTTCAGTTCCAGATCACAGAATCTACTTTAGACAGAAAGAGATTTAACATCAATGCTTACAAAAGTGTTGGATGGACCAGAGGATCCAGTGTTAGTCTGTTTCCAGGAATGACACCTTGAACAATATTGACCAGTCAGGGTTACCACCAGGTCACACTGTAATCACAAAGTAGAGGAATCAGTAAATGACTGAAAGCAGAATACCCCACCTTATCCATTATTAGCCTAGGAGCCCAAAGTCACTACCACTATTATTGGTTTCTGGCTCCACTCCACTTCACCCATGATCCATGCCAGCAAAACAAATGCCCCATACTCTTGACTCTTGACACCATAATGTCTGGGTCATCATTGCTGCAGAAATTCCTAATGCTTCCATGATCACACTTGCCAGTCAAAATGGTAAAGGTAGCCGAGGTGCAGCCTTAACATTGCTCTTGTCTTTGGAATCTTGTGTGGGTATCTGTGCTTGGAGAAGCTAGGTGAGCTCAGAACTCAGTGGTCAGTTCTCAGTTGTCTGAGAAAGTTTATTTTTAATGGTTTAGCCTTTTGGGTGCACAAAAACTTGTCTGGAACATCTGCTATAGGCTGCATGTGTGAATTGAAAGTTAGGGCTCTGGATGCTGAAGCACCTGGGAACATAAGCAATTTTGCTGTGGGATGACTACAATAAATAGTTCTTGTGGCACTCAAGTACCCTTGTTGTGGGAACTTCCTCAATTAAGCATACAAAGGGCATTTGTTTTTTTATTTTGAAGCAATGACAACAGACATTTCTGCCTAGAGGTTCCTGGGTGATGTTTCAGGTCTACCATAAAACAGGCATATAAATCTTTAATTCCATCAACACCTGAACAACAGAAAAAGAATGAGGAATGAAAGTTCTGCTTGGAAAAGTAATCATAAGAAATTGCCCCTGCTGAAGCTGTGGACTCTAAGGTGACTCAGGAATACATGGAAGCTCCCTTAAGATTGTGTAAATAACCAGAGACCAGGAATTTCCCCCCCTAATATCAACAAGGAGGAACCTGCTGGGCACGATGGCACACACCTGTAATCCCAGTGGCTCAGGAGGCTGAGGCAGGAGGATCATGAGTTCAAAGTCAGCCTCAGCAATTGTGAGGCACTAAGCAACTCAATGAGACCCTGTCTCTAAATAAAATACAAAAGAGGACTGATGTGGCTCAGTGGTTACGTGCCCCTGAGTTCAATCTCTGGTATCAAAAAAAAAAAATAAAGAAGAATCAAAGTCCTCAAGATTCATATATTCATATATTAATACACCCTTGTGTGAATTCTTTTTCTTATGTTATGAAGATAATGAAGCTTAGAGTAAGTAACTGACTTGCCTAAGTCATCTACAGGTAGAGCTACAATTCAGCCCTCTGCAGAGTGGATGATACTTGTGTTAAATAGGAAACTTTTGGCTGAAAGCAAATATTGCTTTAAATTCTCTTAAACAACAGACATTCAATCTCTACCTCCATATAATAGGAGTCAAGAGGTCCCATGAGCAGGAGAGCAGGGCTTCAGTTCTTTCTGGAATTTCTTTAGCTCTTCCTTTTCCAATGCTGGCATTTATTTCAGGCTGGAGGGAAGATGGCTGCCCCAGGTCGAGGCCTCACATCAAAGCATGACAATGGTATTTAGAAGAAAAGGGCTCCACGGTTGTCCAGCCAAAGGGAGATCAGGGTCTGCTACCTCTAGCCACGGGGGAGCCCAAATTCAGGTAAGAGTTGCTCCAGAGACACCAGCAGAGGCAGCCTCGCCCAAGGGCAGCCTGGGCCCGCCTCACTTCCGCTCCAGAGTTCCTGTGGACGGGCAAGAGCCGCAGAGCGTCCTGATCTGCCCTCAGGAACCTCCATGGGTGTCCAGCTAAAGGGAGACCAGGGACTGCTACCTCTAGCCACAGGGAGCCCAAACTCAGGGTAAGAGTCCCCACAGAGACCCTAGCAGGAGGCAACCCCGCCCAAGGGCAGCCTGGGCCCACCCCAGTTCCACTTCAGAATTCCTGTGGACCGGCAGGAGCCCAAAGACCCTGACCTGCCCTCAGGAACCCCCACTGTTGTCCAGCCAAAGGGAGACCAGGGTCTGCTACCTCTAGCCACTGGGGAGCCCAAATTCAGGTCAAGAATTGCTCCAGAGACACCAGTGTAAGGCATCCCCGTCTAAGGGCAGCCTGGGTCCACCCCAGTTTTGCTCCAGAGTACCTGGGGTCTGGCAGGAACTACAGAAGGCCCAGATCCACCCTCAGGAAACTCCACGGGTGTCCAACTAAGGGTTGACCAGAGTCTGATTGCTACCAGCCACAGAGGAAGGCACACCCAGGGTAAGAGTGGCCTCCAGAGACCCCAGCATGAAGAGGCCCCACATTAGTGTGCTCTGGGCCCACCTCGCCTCAGTTCCACTCCAGAGTTCCTGTGGTCAGGCGAGACAGAAGGCCCAAAACCACCGTTAGGGAATGCCAGGGTGCCCAGTTGAAGGCAGACCAGAGCCTGCTAGCCTCTAGCCTCAGGGGAGCTCACACTCACTGTAAGGGTCGCACACAGACTCTCCAGCTTGTGACTCTGCCTAAGTGAGACCCGAGCCCACCTCTAGTTCCGCTTCAGAGTTCCTGTTCACTAGCAGGAGTGCAAGAGAGGGGCAAAACAGCCCTCAGGGGCCGCCTCAGGAGCCCAGCCAAAGCCACTCCCACTGCCCTCTAGAGGTATGTCCACTACCTCCGCCACCATCTGTAGTGACAGTAGTGACCATCTGGGGGCACTGGGAGAACAGAAGTAGCTCCAAGGTGAGACACAGGTAATCTGGACTGTCAACACAAGATTATAGGATAGAAGCTGCAATACCTCAGATTGGTATTTCAAGAAAGGAAGATACACAATCAACATGAAAAAACAAGGAAAGAAAGTGCCCCAAATAAACCTGGGTACCACTGTAACAGAATCCATTGACAGCACAGTTGATGAAATGTCAGAGAAAGAATTCAGAATGTACATAATTAAAATGATCAGCGAACTAAAGAATGACATAAGTGAACAATTACAGGCAAAAATTGATCAATCCAACAAAGAAATAGGAGAGCAAATAAAGACAACCATAGATCATTCTAACAAAAAGATAAGAGAGCAATTACAAGTAGCAAAAGATTACTTTAAGAAAGAGCTAGAGATCATGAAAAAAACCAATCAGAAATTCTTGAAATGAAGGAAACAATTAACCAAATAAAAAACTCAATAGAAAGCATCACCAGCAGACTAGATCACCTGGAAGACAGAACCTCAGATAATGAAGACAAGATATACAATCTTGAAAATAAATTTGACCATACAGTGAAATGGTAAAAAATCATGATCAGAACATACAAGAAATATGGGACAGCATCAAAAGACCAAATCTAAGATTTATTGGGATAGAAGAAGGTGCAGAATTTCAAACCAAAGAAATGCACAATCTCTTCAATGAAATAATATCAGAAAATTTCCCAAGTATGAAAAATGAAATGGAAAATCAAATACAAGAGGCTTACAGGACACCAAATGTACAAAATTTCAACAGATCTACACCAAGGCACATTATAATGAAAATGTCCAACATACAGAATAAGGATAGAATTTTAAAGGCCACGCGAGAGAGGAATCAGATTACATATAAGGGGAGACCAATTCGTATCTCAGCAGATTTTTCAACCCAGACACTAAAAGCCAGGAGATCATGGAATAACATATTCCAAGCCCTAAAAGACAATGGATGCCAACCAAGATTCCTATATCCAGCAAAATTGACCTTCAGATTTGATGACGAAATAAAAACCTTCCATGATAAACAAAAGTTAAAAGAATTTACAGCAAGAAAGCATGCACTACACAGCATTCTTGGCAAAATATTCCATGAGGAGGAAATGATAAACAACAATGAAAATTTACAAAGAGAGGAACTACACTAGAGGAAAGATCATTCAAAAGAGAAAACAACTCAAGGTAAAAACCAAAAACAAACCAACATGACCGGAATTACAAATCAAATTTCAATAATAACCCTAAATGTAAATGGCCTAAATGTACCAATTAAAAGACATAGACTGACAGACTGGATTAAAAAAAAGACCCAACAATATGCTCTCTTCAAGAGACTCATCTCACAGGAAAAGACATCCATAGACTGAAAGTGAAAGGGTGGGAAAAAACATATCACTCACATGGACCCCACAAACAAGCAGGAGTTTCCATCCTCATATCAAATAAAGTGGACTTCAAACCAAAGA
>PVHX01004926.1:72201-118965 GCA_004024805.1 Geosciurus inauris | reverse complement strand
GCATTTGCAGGCAAATGGACGGAACTGGAAAGCATTATGCTAAGTGAAGTAAGCCAATCCCAAAAAACCAAATGCCGAATGGTCTCTCTGATTAGTGGATGCTGATGAATAAGGGAGGTGGGAATGGGAAACATAAGAGAAATAGAGAAACACTGGACACGACAGGGGGGAGGTGGGGGGCAGGAAAGGGGAATGGGTAAAGTAAAGATGGTTGATAAAAAATATATATAAATATATATATATATACTGTTCATTGAAAGTGCATATAAAGATGTTTAATATGAAGAATAATCTGCTTATAATTTTGTGCAAAGTTAGAAAAATTATGATTGTAATAATTTTTTTTCTATTTGCCTCAACAAATATTTTCAGTGAATAGTGTGTATAGCTTCTGAAAATTTGTTTTTTTTTCTGTTATGTTTGATAACATGTATTTAAATGCAACTTTTGAGAAAAATAAATAAAAATAAAAATTAAAAAAAAAATAAAATAAAAAATAAAAAAAATAAAAAAAAATATATGCAAAAATTCTCAAGAAAATACTGGCAAATTGTGTACAAAGACACATTAAAAGATAGTGCACCATGATCAAATGAGTTTTACCCAGGGATTCAAGGTTGGTTCAACATACGGAAATCCATAAACATAATTCATAATGAAAATTGACTTAAGACAATAACCACATGATTATCTCAATAGATGCAGTAAAAGCATTTGACAAAATACAGCACTCTTTGATGATTAAAACATAAAAAAAATAGAAATAGAATAACCATACTTCAACATTGTAAAAGCTATAGACTACAAACACAAGTCAACATTATTCTAAATGGAGAAAAATAGAAAGTATTCCCTCTAAAAATAGGAATAAGATGAGAATGCCCACTTTCACCAATTCTATTCAACTTGGTCCTTGACTCTCTCTCTAGCCAGAGCAATTAGGCAAGGGAAAGAAATTAAAGGGACACAAATAGAAAAAGAAGAGCTCAAGCTATCTGTTTGCCAGCAACATGGTTCTACATTCAGAAGACTGAAAAAACTCCACAAGAAAACTTCTGGAACTTATAAATGAATTCAGCAAAGTAGCAGGATACAAAATTGACACTCATAAACTAATTGTGTTCCTTTAATCCAAAGATGAATCAGCTAAAAGAGAAATCAGTAAAACCATCTCATTCACAATAGCCTCAAAAAAAAAAAGATAAAAGAAAAAGAAAACAAATAAACTTCAGAATCAATGTAAAAAAATGGAAGTGAAAAACCTCCACAATGAAAACTACAGAACATTAAATAAAGAAATTGAGGAAAACCTTAAAAAATGTTTGGGGCTGGGGCTGTGCTCAGTGGTCGAGCGCTCGCCTAGCATGTGTGAGGCACTGGATTAGATCCTCAGCACCACATAAATATAAACAAATAAAAGTATTTAAAAAAAACAATAAAAAGAAAAGAAAACCCTAGAAAATGTAAAGATCTCCCATGTTCTTGAATATTCAGAATTAATATTGTCAAAATGGCCATACTACAAAAAGCTCTATATAGATTCAATACAATTTTCATCAAAATTCCATTGATATTCTTCATAAGAATAGAAAAATCAGTCATGAGATTCATTGGGAAAAATAAAAAACCCAGAATAGCCAAAATAATCCTAAGAGAGAAAAGCAAAGCAGGAGGCCTCTCTATATCAGACCTTACATTATATTATAGAGCTATAGTAACAAAAACAACATGGCTTTGACACCAAAACAGGCAAGAAGACCAATAGAATGGAATAAAAGACACAGAAACAAACCCACAAAAATTCAGTTACCTCATACTAGACAAAGGCACCAAAACCACATATTGGAGAAAAAATATTCTTTTCAAGAAATGATGCGTAAAAAACTAGAAACCCATATGTGGTAGAGTGAAATTTAACCCCTCTCACCCTACACAAAACTCAACTCAATGTAGATCAAGGACCTAGGTATTAGACCAGAAACCTTGTACATACTAGAATAAATTGTAGGCCTAACACTCCAATATATCTGCTCAGGAACTGCACTATTTAACAAGCCTCCTAAAGCACAAGAAGTAAAATCAATAATCAATAAATGAGATAGCATCAGACTAAAAAGCTCTCTCGGACCAATGGAAACATAGTATGAAGAGAGAGATAGAATGAAAGAAAATCTTTTCCACATGTGTCTCAGATATAACATTAACTTCCAGGATATATAAAAACTCAAAAAAACTTTACATCAGGAAAAAAAAAAATAACCCAGTCAATGAATGGTTAAAGGAACTGAACAAGCACTTCACAGATGAAGAAATATGAATGGTCAACAATTATATAAAAAACTGTTCAGCAAATACACTGAGATTTCATCTCACTTCAGTCAGAATGTCAATTATCAAGAATACAAGTAACAAGGTATGTTGGTGAACATGCAAGGAAAAAGACATCCTCATACTTTGCCGTTGGGATTGCAAATTGGTGCAACCATGCTGGAAAGCAGTATGGAAATTCCTCAAAAAGTAGGAATAGAACCACCATTTGATCTAGTTATCCCTTTCCTTGGTATATATCCAAAGGACTTAAAATCAGCATACTACAGTGACTCAGCCACATCAATGTTTGTAGCAACTCAATTCACAATAGCTAAGCTATGGAGTCAAACTCGGTGCCCTTTGACAGATAAATGGATAAAAAAATGTGGTATGTATACACAATAGAGTATTACTCAGCCATAAAGAAGAATGACTTTATGACTTTTGCCAGCATACGGATGGAACTGAAGATTATCATGCTTAGTGAAATAAGCCAGTCCCCCAAAGGCAAAAGTAGAATGTTTTCTCTGATTCATGGATGCTAACCCATAATAACAGGTGGAGGGGAAGAATAGAAGTTCAGTATACAAGAGAATGGGTAATAGAGGGAAGGGGATAAAAGAGGAATAGGAAAAGGAAAGACAGTGGAATGAGTCTGATATAATTTTCCTGTGTTATCTACAAAAACTTCAAAGTGAATTCCACCATCATGTCCATCCACAAGAATGGGATCCTAACTAGAATAAGATATATTCTTAATGCTTGTATAATTATATCAAAATGGATTCTACTATCATGTTTAACTAAAAGGAACCAATAAATAAACAAATAAAGAAAATGAGTTATGTTAATGTTCTCAAGGTATTATTTATCTAAATTTATATATACATATATACACACACATGCACAAAGTATATGCATTTACCTATTACTACATACACTTGTCTCTAGAATATATAGTATATACTATAATACATATCATATATATGCATATATACTATACTATATATATTTATGTGCTCATATGTGCACTTGGAATCTATAAAAATTGGTTAAAACTTTTTTTCTATTTTTATTTTCCATTGTGAAAATAGACTACCTTAGCAAAGTATTAAATTTGCTTGAAGATGATAAATGTTAATCAATGAGATTGGCAGTTGGAATTTATTAAGCTTTAATATTTAATGTCATTTTAATATCAAGTAATTTTAACATTATTTACTCAAATTTGTGATCATTTTATAAAAATTGTCAGCATCAGTATCTTGTTGCATATTATACTTTAGTTGTGTTACGGATTCAGAGAGAATAAAGTTGTAAAATACCATGTCAAAATATGGCTAGAACAACTCAAAACCAAATAGTGTAGAAATAAGATCTCCAAACTGGCCTTACTTATTCAAGAACATTTAAAAAAATGAATAGTATAAAGATATATTTTAGTTTCTTTCTTCCATGTCTACATTAAAAAGATAGTGAAAAAGATTTTCCAGTTTCCAAATATTAAACCATGCTCAGAAAAATATAAAAATACATCTACACAGACAGGTGTCTCTTTATGTGTGTATCTGTATAGCAAAATGTATTTTTTTCTATGTAAGATAAATAAGATTATATATTAAAATATCTGTATAATCTAGTCATATTTTATTCATTAGTTTTGTAATATTTGTTTTGCATAATGTTATTTTATATACATACGTATCTTTCATGATACTTACAACTAATGTATGAAATGTGCTGGGCAAAATCAGGAGTGCCTGAAGAATGCTGTGACAGACCTCAGATGTAAATGTCAATATAATGATCTGTGATTTAGCTAAGAGCTGGCCAAAGTATAATGATTAGTTTAAAAAAAGAAACTTTGATTTCGTGTCTTTATAATTTCTACATTACATTAAAAAGGCAATTCCTCTTTTATAGCTCACATCATCAATTAAGGCATTAACTCTAATTATTTGATCTTTTTTTCTGAACAATAACCCAACATACAATATAAGTTTATATACTATTGCAGATATATGATGTATTACATATTTATGTCTATATATATAAACACACACACAAGCACATATAATGTGAGACAAGACACAGTATCATGGTGAAAGGGCAGCAAGCTCAGATGCTAAGGTGACATCCAGTGAGAAAAGTAGAGGTGAGCTTCCAATGCCCCAGACTCCTTCTCTTTGTATAAACTGTTGAATATTTACACATTTCCCACTACTCTGTGTAATTTCTAACTATATGGAATCATAGTATTTTGAAACTGGTGACTTACAGAAAACTAATCCTGGAATTTTTGAATATATATTGAAAATATATTTGTAGCAATTTTTCTCAAAATAAAAGCTTACATTGAAACCTGATATGTATAAGAAATAAATTCTCCATTCTGTGGTTCAGGGAGGAGCAGGAGAATAGGAGGTATAAAAAGTACAAGTGAGTGTCATGTAGCTAGTATAATGTAGCTAGTGTCATGTAGCTAGTGTCATGTAGTAGTATAATGTGCTCCTACCTAACCTAGATGACTCTCAAATGCTGTGTGCAGATGCCCAAATGTCAGCTCCGTGATAGGGCCACATTTGAGTTCTTTCAGGGAAAACTGCAAGGAACTCAAGACACAGTTCCTTCACGTGGGGAATTCATTTTCATTCTAATTCTTCCTATGCCTCAGCTTCTGCATTTGGCAGTCTACCACATGATCTCTTGGGGCTTGGTGCTCAAAGGCAGGGTACCAGCAAGACATCTCACAGCCAGTTGTTTTCACTACCACTTAACCCTTGGGAGACCAACTGTGCTCATCCTGCTAAATAGAGAGAATGAGGATGATGTGGTACTTCTCTCTTAAAGAGTAAAGAGAAATAAATAGATAATAAATTAGTCAAAATAAATAGATCTTAAGAGTGTGTTATAACCACATAGCAAAGAGAAAACAAAATGCTTATATCTCTTGGTTTTAGACTACAAATTTCATTCTGTATATTTTTTTAAAATTTATTTTGGGACTTCTTGATCTGGACTTTTAGGGTTAAATCTTAATTTAATTTTGAGATCAAATCCTCCACTTTCAACATAGGAAAGAAAAACTGTGGCAACTGGCTATGAGTCTGGAGGCCATCACTCTTCCTGGGCTTCGGAAGTTTGGAGCACTGGCTAGGTGTTTAAAAATTGTTTGGTTGTTTCTGTGTAAGTTCTTGAGGAAATGTCTGCTCCCTAAATTTGGATCCTGAAACCTTTTATTCTTGTTAATTCAGTCCTTAAGATTATTACACTGTATTTAGAGACTTTTTAAAATAAACTATTTCCCTAATAGCCCACAATCATGGAAATCTATGCACTAATTTCATTTTTGATTGAGTCAAATGAGCACTTATGAAAGTAGATGCATTTTGTCCCTAGGAATGAGCTCTATAATAGTTGTTAATGGTGGTGGCTATGTATATATATGTGTGTGTGAGTGTGTGTGTTTATTTTAAAAATTATGTGTTTATTATAAGATGAATATTTAATTTGAAGATCACTCTTAAAAACAAATTCTAATTTGTGTATCAATAATAAAGCATAATCATTGATAGTTTTTTTCTAAAAATAATTTTTTTAGGTTTTATAGACATTTCACACTGTCTTATGGCTTCTATATTTTCTATGTAGATACAAAGGTATGTCTTATTTTCAAATGAATTCATGTAGATTTTTCTATCATGTTTTTGAATCACTATGAATGTTTTTTTTTAAACAAATAGCTCTTATTTAACTGATAACATGGTTATCACTCTATAATTTTCAAGGATCAATAAGACTAGTTATTTATGGTAAGGCTATCTGGTAAGTCATACTCTAAAATATTTTAGTGTTCTGAGAACATTAGCTCCATATGTCTGTATAGCATAGGAGCAATTTTTCTTAGAGCATAATGAAGTATCATGGTAAGTGGTAAAACAAAGAAGATTTTATGAAGAAATTCATGCTGTAAAAGAAAAAAAATGTAGTTACTTAAAATGATGATTATCAGACAAAAGAAACAAAGCACTATGTCTTACAAATGACTCTCATGGCCCCAAACAAGAAAAATAATGCAAATTGAAAGGGGGCTGGATGGTCAAAATGAGAAAATATAATTTAAGTAAAGCGAAAATATTTAGAAAGGCTAGTATATAGAAGGATTTTGTATAAAACTCATATATATCACCTTTTTTTTGTTGTTGTTAAAATGAATGTCAGACTATATTGAGACCAGGCAGTAGAATATTTAGAGGTAAAGAATTCTCATTTACATTCATGTGAAAAGAGACCTTGTTCACAAACAGGATGTACAGTACCTAACTAGCAATTTTCTATCCTCCGCTTTCTATTTTTGCCAACATCTAAGTGGAAATAAAAGCTTCCTCCCCCACAAACCTCCTTTTCCTTTCACACTCAGCCAGAAGCAAAGCATAATAAAACAGCCAGCTTACTGGTTGACTCTGGTAAACTGCAAAACCAAAATGTTCAATTATAGTGTTATTTTAAAGCTGTAGGAAAATTTTGAGAACATATAGTTTATTTGGTCTTCAGTTTATTCACTTATTATTTTCCTAAGATTACTTTACTAGGTCTATACTTTTCATTATAAAGAACAACCGCGGTCTGATTCCATTACTGGGATTTTAGTGTAGCCTCATTATTTTCTCAATAGTCAAGAGAAATGTAGGGGTTCTTTCCCCCTCTTAAAAGTCTTTATGATTGAGTCTGTTTGAATTTCAATTATTCATTTTAAAAATGAAGAACAAAGTTTTATTGTTAATAGAATTTTAACTATATGTTTGGATCAAAATCCTACATTATCCTATGGTAGCAAGCCATCTGAGCTATTCTCAATGTTGTAAAAAAAAATTGTAAGATAAAGAAAAATTTTCCATTTTATAATACTTTGTCCAATGAGCATTAAATTCAATTGACTAACTCAAAAGACTATACTTTGGGCCAAATATAAATGAGAAGATTGAATGAATTAATCCACTGATGAGGTCAGAGCCCCATAATCCAATCATTTCCTAGGAGCCCGACCTCTGAGCATTGTTGCATTGGGGACCAAACTTTCTAGGAATATTCCAGATGAAATCATAATGCAAGTATTAATATTTTATGGAAAAACATCACATTAGACAGTATATTGAGATAATAATGGGTTTTACATAATATTGTTATTTTACATCTCCTACAACTGATGTGATAACATTTCATACTTCATTTCTTAATGAAACACTGGTATCCCAATATGTCATAGGAGGTGTTCTAGAACTGCAAAGACCGGCATATTTTTTCTTTAACAATCTTTTTTTTAATTTTTGACTATCTTGAAAATATCTGATTAGTTATGCTATTTTTTTATAGTGTACTTTTTTTTTTGATACTGGGGATTGGACCCAGAGGTGCTTTACCACTGAGCTACATTCCCAGTCCTTATTTATTTTTTATTTTGAAACAGAAGCTCTCTAAGTTGCTTAGGCCTTGCTAAATTGCTGAGGCTGGCATTGAACTTGCCATCCTCCTGCCTCAGTCTCTAGAGTGTCTGGGATGACAGACGTGCGCAACCATGCCTGGCTACATTTTGCTTTTGTAAGATGTTTATATTGTAGGTATTCAGTTTAGAGTGTAGATTTTGACCTAGTTATAACCACAGACTATTTTTTTTTCAGAACAAATAGTAATATTCTCCCTGGTACTATGTCATTGTTGTTTGTTTTTTGACAATAGCGAACCCAAGAACCTTAATACAACGACCATGATACACATCAACCAAATTACGTATGTAAAGAAATCAAGGATTGGGAGCATTAGAAAAGTTTAAGTAATTTTTGAGAAGTTCTTGAGAAATGGAGAAGAGTTTGATAGAGATTGGAGGATGTTTGGAGCAGAAGAGGTATCCCAGACAATTAATTTTGTGAGAAAAAGCAGTGTTTCCTTTAGCAATATGCACACCAATTTTGTTTATATATCCATAATATATGAGGAGAATGTAGAACAGGGATTTGACGTTGAAGACCAAATTTCCCCTTTCTTTGGCAGATAGTAGAAAAAAGTCACTGAAATGCTTTGAGCAGCATACTACTAAGAAGAAAATTCTGTCAAGATTATAATAGTGTGTGAAGTAAGAGCTATAAATGAAGATGTTAGAAAGTAGTGATTAGTCTCATACCTGAAAGAACTAGGCATGTTCAATACCAGACATCAGACACTCTGGAACTGAAGACTTCAGCAACTACAAAATCCCAAAATGAGCCAGATGTCATTGTACACATCTGTAATCCCAGTGGTTTGGGTTGCTGGGGCAGAAGGATTGCCAGTTCAAAGCCAGCCTCAGCAACTTAGCAAAGCCCTAAGTAATTTAGTAAGACACTGTCTCAAAATAAAAAATAAAACAGCCTGGAAATGTGGCTCAGAGATAAAGTCCCACTGGATACTGGCATCTATATATATATATGTATATGTTATTTGGTTATTTATGGAAGATAAGGCTTTATCAAGACCTTATAGACTAGTTTGTCCTTCATCACAAAGCACCAGAAAACCAATGAAAATTTGAAGGAGAAATGGGTATAGGAATCAGTCAGGAAAATTGAAAAGAATCTCTGTTTCCAACAGGAGAGGTTTCAAACAGGGAGACTGACATTAAGAAATCTGTTAGAGAGTCTACAGAACAAAATTCAGAAAAAAACACCACTAGTTTTCAATTGAACTTCTCCATCTGTGCTACAAATGTAGAAACATTTCTATATTACACAGAGGACAGTGAACTTCAGGAACTGAATGTCGCATCTCTCCTGTGACACTAGGACAAGGACTTAAATTCTGACTAATCACTGCAAAACCTCAACGTGCCCAACGCCATGTATCTATTGCCCCTGAGTAAGAGAAGGGCCTCGCCTTGTCCAATAAGATTGCCTCATGCTTGCAAAACTTGACTTCTTGAACCCTATTCATAAAATCATCTGAGAAATTTGTTCTCAGTTTCCAGGCTCTGGGTGCATGTGAAAATGAGAAATAGCCAGCAGAAGTGGGAGAATGAGTAGCATCATCAATTTATATTTTAAAATGTTTACTATGTTTGAGTTGAAAGGACAAAAATGACAGTAAAAAGTAAATATCAGTCTGAAAGATAAGTAAGGCAAGATGAATAGGCAGATAATTAACCAAGTGGTACTGTTGGAGATGGGGGAAAAATAAATAGTAACAACTATTTAAAACACAAAAGAGGCAGATTTTAATGATAGATTGTTCTTCATGTTATAGTTCTGTGGACTACAACTCCACAGGTTTCTGTGATTCTCACTATCCTAATTTACTTTTCAATTAAACTTGACTAAACACAATGTTTTGAAGACAATTAACATTCCAGAAATTATCGGAGTTCAAATAGTTTCTTTTGCATTTTTATTACTTACTTATATTTAAATATTACAATGTGATTAAAAACCAAATCACAAAAATTCCATGTAATTAAAGATTTTATTAGCTTTAAAGAGCATAAATACTTTCATCTCTTGCCAAGGAAGTGGGGAAAAAACATTTAGCACTTTAGATTTAAATTGTGTGTCTACCACTCAATAAAAGAGAATTACATTTTTATATTTCCATTTTGCAAATAATCTATATACTAGTACCTAAAATTGTATCTTTACAGTGTAATGAAAAAATAAGTATTGTTGCATTAGAATTTTATTTTTATATCATTTAATAGCTTTTTCTATGTGCATTTATCTCTGAAAATTTCATATAAACAACAGAATTTGAAACCTCCATAAATGGTTCATAGTATGTAAATATATAAGAAAATGTGCAGATTCTTCACCAAACCAGCATTTTAATTTTATATATATTACACAGTTTTGAAATTACAGATTGAAAAATGAAGGCATCTTTTTAATTTTAGAATAATAAAATACCATTCTATAGCATTTTAGAAGTCTCAAGCTGGTACTTTCTCTTCAGTATTTTCTATTTGTAGATTGTTTTCCTCTGTAGATTGACATCAGAGAGATAAGAGAGATGGGGGAGGTGAGAAATACTCATTGGGATAACATCAAGTACAAGACACAGTATGCAACCTCCTGCTGACTTCCTTAGGCGTTCATGTCAGTATTTCAGTGTACAGAACCTCCTTTTTGTATTCAAATGATCTTAGATAATTATAAATACAGCTCAAGTCATACCATTGAACATGAAGCATTTTGAGAGAGGGAAGGACTTTACTCAGGGAAATATGAGTGAGAGGGAATGAATGAGAGACCTTTGGGAGCAAAAACAAATATGTTCTACTTCACAATTTTATTCAGTGACATGGGGATACCATCAGGCAGAGTGACATGTCATGACTTTTCAGGAGTATTTTTAGCAAGAATAAGCTAGAATGTGGTCATGTAGAATTGGCAGGTTGGCAGTTATGAGTAACAGGCTGACCCAGGAGCTCCATCTATAACCTAAACACAAACAATAAATAAATAACAAACTTTAATACCTCAGGGCCTCAGCACTATGAAGCCTTATTTCTCACTCATGCCACATATGCAGGTCAGATCCAACTATACCCCAAGCTCCTTCTTTGTGCATGCCAGCAACCAGGCTTTTTTTTTCAATCATGTGGCTTTTCCATTATCTCATCATCAGATTACAAAATGGCTGTGGCAGAGGAAGAGAGAATGTGGAGAATTCAACATCAACCCCAAATCACACCTAGCCAGAACTACCCGTATCAACCCCAAATAACCTTTCAAGAGAAGCTAGAAAATTTAGCATTTCTGTATTCCCAGGGAGAAGAAAAAAAATTATTTGATAAAAGTAAAACTAGAAACAGTTATATGATTGGAGAAAATCCAGCCATTCAGAAGGAGTGTGATATGCAGAGCATATGATGGTAGAGAATAGGTAATAATCAGTTCCATCCCTCAGTGACAAGGTCTGTCTTAGAGTATAATTAAAGAATAGTTAAGGGTAGGCAGAAAGTACTCAGTATAAGTGATGCAGATTGATCCAGACACACCTTCCACATCTTTAGCAAGGGAAGGAAAATTCTTGGGCAGGATAAAAATCAGTAGAGCATCAAAGGGTAAGAAGCATTCTTCGCTCTTGAAAGGGAAAAGAATAAGACAAATTCCTGAATTAGAATTGGAATATATGATTGAGACTTAGTATCAGGATCAAAAATTAAATCTACTGATGAGACTATAAAATCAAGACTCAAATAAAGATTGGTTCAACAATAGGTTTGCCTAAGACATGTGAGAGGAATATATTCAGGTCTTAAATAGAAAATATTTATTTCATAATAAGATCTCATAAAAAAAAGCATAACAAAGTAAGACAATATGAATTCCACCATAGTCACAATTTTCCAAGACTAGATTGTGTAAAGCCAGATGACCAAAAGGAGGTAAATTAAAACCACTGGGCAAGGATTTATTGGCAATACATGCTCTCGGGCTGAACTCTCCCGTCCATCACAGTGTGTCCAGGAGAGTGGCGCAAGTGTTCCGAGGTAAAGAAAATTTAAAGGGCCCAGTCAGGAAAGGGAGGGCTTAAGGCAGGAATGAAGGGGCTATGAGATAGGAAGAGGAGGTATCTAGAGTCCTGCATCCCCTGGGATTGGTCAGGGGATCCTGCCGAGGTCAGAGTACTTCTGGGATGAGTCAGGAAAAGTCCACTGATTGGTAGGAGGCGCCATTACTGCTTACATATCAGCGTCTGGTAGGCTGTTCCTTTGCGTATGCGGGCTGCTTCATTCCCCGCAGCTGCTCCAAACCCACGCCCTACACCTGCAGCAGCTGCGCCGAATCCACCACGCTGCATGTCCTGCATCTGCTGCTGCTGCACGGAGCTCTCCACGTTGTACGCTCTACGTCTGCCTTGCAAGAAGAAACACGAGATCTCGAGCTGACCTAACAGACTGTAACAGGAGAACTTTAAGAATGTCTGGAATCCAAGACAGTTTTGGGAATCAGGTTATAGTCTGAACCCTCAACACCTCTGGGGCATGTGACCACTTTACATATTTTAATGCTTCAGCATTCAATAACATGAAGACTTGGCTTTCTTGTACTACTCTCGACTTTTCCTTTATATCAACAGTTTATCATCCCAAAGAAACAATCTGTTGCTTTTAGTCTAAAAATAAATATCATGTACCATATTAGAATACTTAAAAAAGATGAAATGATCACAATTATCAGGCTCACATTTCAGAGACAATTCTGCAAGTTATTTATTCCTTCTTATAGAAGCACTAGTTCTGAAACCTATACTCTGACATAGGTAATTTTTCTATTTCTAACATTCACACACACGCACACACATACAGACACACACAGAGATTTGAAAATAAACATAAACTGTGGGGTGGGTAGTGTGTATGAGAGAGGGGGGAGGAATGAATGATTTGTTTTTTGTAAATTTATAAAATCTTAAGCTCTGGGATTCACCAAACCATAATATTACAAATCACAATTGCTCTTTTAACACTGCTAAAGCACATGGCTTCACCCATGTTGACACAGACAGTAGCCTAACTCAAAGAACCCTTCAGTCATTTGAGGAAGAGTCCAGAGTATTTCCTCATGTACCTTCCAAATACATCACCACGTTTCTGTACTATGCCACACCTGTCTTTCTTCTCTGCTGCATTTTTCTGCCAAGGGCCCTTGTGGGGTCAGAGATTATGTTGGACACAGCAGTCCTTTGTGACTGCTGCAAGATTATATTTCTTCTTTACTAATTTGTCTGAAGAATGGTTCATACTCTCTTCATTTCCCATACTTCAATTGAATACAGACCCTAATTTTGTCAGCTTTATTGAGGAATTCACTCTAACTATCCTAAGTAGAATATTATGAAATTTTACAAACTCATACCATTCTATAACCACCAACCCAATCAAGATATAGAACAGTACATTTACACACCCCATAAAACAATCTTTTATGCCTAGTCATGTTCGATTCAATCTTCTTATCTCCAACCCCTATTTACAATATGTTTTCTGTCTTGTTTGCTATTTCCAAAATGCTATTGCTATGGTTTATGTAAGTGTCCCCTAAAGATCCATTGGTTAAAAGTTTGGAACTCATAGTGACAGTATTGGGAGGGGTGGAACCTTTAAGATATGGGTACTATTGAAATATCTTTAGGTCTTTGGGGGCATGCTTTTCAAAGAGATTGTGGAAACCCAGTCTCTTCCTCTTCTATGCTTGTACTTCTGGCCATGAAGTGAGCAAATCTGGTCTACCACACAACCCCACCATTCTGTGCCACAGGCTCAATGCAAAGGGACTAACTCACCATGGACTTGTGTTAATGTCGTATCTAAGAACTTATCACTCAACCCTACATTAAAATTTTCTTTCTGTTCTCTTCTACACATTTTATTGTTTTACACCTTACATTTTCTCTACAATCTACTTTAATACTTAATAAGACATGGAGTTTGTGTCAAAGAGATAGTCTTACTATTATTATTATTATTTTTATTGCCTAATAATGTTTAATTGGTCCAGACCATTTGTTGAAGAGACTCCATGTTTTATTGAATTGCATTTGATTCATACTTTAATCAAAACCCAGTTTGGTGCATTTGTGTAGACCTATCCCTTGGTTCCATATGCAGTTCCATTGATCTATAACATCTCCAGCCACCATCACGTTGTCTTGATTACCATTAATAATATTGTCTCAAAATAAAATTCTGTAAGTTCTCTATATTAATTATTTTGGATAGTAATTGCATTGAATTGACTATTGTATGTGGTCATTTATTTTACAACTAGTACATCCAGTTGTTCTCATAGCTTTTAAATAGTTTCCTTAGGATTTTGAAATAGAAAGTCATATCATCAGCAGAGAAAGCCTTTATTTCTTACTTTTCAGTATACAAGTATTTTATTTTATTTTGTTCCTACCTTAATGCACTAGCTAAGATCTTCATTACTATGTTGAATAGGAGTGGTTAGAGCAGAAATTCTTGCATTATCATTGACTCTGGAGATAAAGTGCTTAGTCTTGCTCCATAAAGTATGATGTTAGCTGTATGTTTTTTGTAAATGTCATTCACTAGTTTGAGAAAGTTTGCTTTAATGCCTAGTTTATTAAACATTATTTTAGTCATGTTAGGATGTTGAAGTATTCTTGAGATCTGTTGTAGTAATCTGTGGGTTTCCTTTTTAAGTCTATTGATATAGTTAATTGCATTAATTGATTTTCTAATGTAAAACCAAATTTTTCTTCTTTAGGATAAACCCTACATGATCACAATGGATATATGTTGCTAGATTCAATGTGATAGGAATTTACTAATTGTGTTCAGAACATATTGATGTATAGTTTTCTTTTAATGTGTTTGTCTACTTTTGGTATCAAGGTTATTTTGAAATTGTTAAATAAGTGGCCAAGCATTTCTTTTTCTTATATTTTCTGTATGAATGTGTTTAGAATTGCCAGAGTTTCCTCTTTAAATGTTTGGTAGAATTTACCAGGCATGCCCTTTGTGCCTGGGGTTTTCTTTGTGTGAAGGGTTTTAACTATGAATTTACTTTTTAAAAGATATAGGACAATTCAGATCATCTAACTTTATTTTTCCTGAAGGTTGCTAGTCTATAACTTTCAAGAAAGTGCTCCATTTAATTTAATTGTCAAAATTATTATGATGTTTTTATTTTAATGTTTGAGATTTGTGGTTATGAAGCTTGGTATTTTTTAACACTGGGAATTTGTTTACTTCTTCTTTTATTTATGACCAGAATGTCTATAAGTTTATTGGGTTTTATTATTTTTTCAAAGACACACCTTTTGTTTCATTGATGTTCCCTATTGCTTCTCTATTTTCAATTTTATTAATATTTAAATAATCATCTCTGCTTGTTTTTACTTTAATTACTCTACTTTTCTTAATGTAGTCGTGAAAAGTCAGATCATTGAGACCATAATTTTCTCACATGTTTTAATACTCTGACTTTCCTTTAGTAGGTCCCACAAATTTTGATATGTTGCTCTTATTTTCATTCAACTCAAAATATTTTCCTACTTGTCCCATTTGCCCATTACATTCCATGATTTACTTGGAATTGTATGGCTTAAGTTTACAAATATTTATTTCCGGATTTTATTGTTGTTGTAGCAGATTTCTGAAGAAGAAATATTTGCATTGTGGTCAGCAAATATCTTTTGCATGGCTCAATTTTAATTTCTTGAGGTTTCTTAAAGGTTTTAAATAAATCCATCTTTGTGAATATTCAAATGCATTTGGGAAGAATATTTATTCTTCTGTAGAGAGTGGAGTAGCCCTATATATCAATAAGCTCATGTGGTTAATAGTGTCCTTCAGGTCTTCTTACTGATTTTCTACTTTTCCTATCAGTTACTGAGAAAAAAGTATAAATCAAATTTTAAATTGTCTGTTTTTCCTTCTAGTTTAATCAGTCTTTATTTTCTATACTGTGAAGCTCTACTAAGTATGTATATATTTGGGATTATTATGTCTTCTTGGTGGATTAAAACCTTTGTCCTTAAGTAATGTTCCTTATCTTCCTTGAAACAGTTCTTGTTCTGAAATGATTTGTCTGACATGATATACTCATTCCTGTACTTCTTAGTTTAGTATCTACAGAGTATACCCTTTTATAGATGTATCTTGTTTTAATTTTAATCTATATTACATATGAATCCCTTGAGAGAAATATGTTTAGGATTTTTAAAAGCAATTTGATCAGTTTTAATTGAAATACTTAGATCATTTATGCATGATATGAGCATTGCTACGACTGAATTTAAACCTGTTACATTGCTGGTTATTTTGTACTTGTTCTATTTTTTATTTTCCCCCCTTTTTGTTGCTTTTTAGATTATTTTCTGTAATTCTGTTATTTTCTCTATGGCTAATTTTTTAAAATCATAATTTATGCACACTTAGCTTTTCATATTTACTGTGTGGTCCTTTGTATCACACTTCCACACTTTGTATTTCCTCTTCTATACTTTTATTTATGGCGTATATGACACATTTTTTTCATGTTACAAATCTTAAAATGTTACTATTTTTGCTTTAGATAAGGAATTACTTCCTAGTAAAATTTAAAATGATAAAAAAGGATTCATTTGCTGTCATTTACCAGTTCTGGAGCTCTTCACTACTCTGAGTAATTCCATGCTTAGGTTTTGATTCATATTTCTTCTGCATGAAGAAATTTCTTGAAAATTTCTCACAGTGTACAACTACTGACAAATTTTCAAATTTGTCTGAAAAAAAACTATTTCACTTTCCTTTTCTTCTTGCTACAGAATTCTGGGAGAACTGTATTTTCTTTCTATATTTTTAGTCTTCTGTCTACCTTCAAGATTTTATATTTTATATTAGTTATCACTAGTTTGACTATGATGAATCTGGATTTTTTTATTTATTTTCATTTGCAAATTATTTTTAGGCTGTTCTCTGATTTTGGGGATATGTAATCTGATGTCTTTAATTACTTTTGGACAATTCTCAGTTGTTAATCTTTCAAATGTTTCTTTTTTTTTCTCCTTTTGGGATTATATTTGCTCAAATATCGGACTGCCTTGTATTTTCCCACACCTAATGGAAACTCAGTTCTTGTTACTTCTTCTCTATTCTCTCTGTATTTCAATTTACATAATTCACGCTTTCTTATCTTAAAGTTTACTTTACTCTTCTGCTGTATTAAGTCTATTGTTGAGGCCGATAGTGGAATTATTCATCCCTGTTTTGTTATTTCTGGCATTTCTATATGGTAGTTTTTTATAGTTTCTCTCTCTCTCTCTGTCTCTGTCTCTATCTCTCTCCATGTATATGTATATGTATATGTATATGTATATATGTGTGTGTGTGTATATACCGTTTTTAATAGTCCTGGGAATCACACCTAAGGTTTTCCACACCCTAGGCAAGCACTCAACCACTGTTCTACACTTCTGGTTTTCTTTAAAAAATTATTTCGAGAAAGGAACTTGTTAAATTGTCCAGAGTGACCTTGAATTTGAGATCCTCCTGCCCCAGCTTTGCAAGTTGCTGGGATAACAGGTGTGAGCACCATATCTGGCTTCCATCTCTATTTAAATTGCTATTTAAATCCCTATTTCATTTTGCTGGGCTGGTTGGGAAGGGCCCTTTATTAACCCAGGCCAGTGATGATCTTAGGCAACTTCTGTAGGTGAGGATTTCTTATGGCAGTCAAACTTTCTCTTGTGCCCGTGGTTCATCAGGAGAGAAGTTCCGGCCCCAAACCCAATACTAAAAGAACACTAATGAGATCATGGCTCAGTATTTCAATGTCTCCTCTCCTAAAGTTATTGGGTTTTGCTACTACTATGCTTCCTCAGCCAAAGTGGATCTTTATCTTGACCAGAAGGTAAGAAGGTTGGCTCTTCAACCCAGAGTGGCCTGAAACTTTAGATCTATGTTTGAGAATGGTGTAAGTCAAGCTACAGGGCTTTATGCCTTCCTGCAGGCCTTTATCACTGAAAACAATCCTCTCTAATATTCTGCTCCATCCTCAATCTTTCTCAGGGGTACAAAGTGAAGTTTGTGGAAAAGAGCCAGCAACAAGAGCATATATTCTTCATGCACTGAGGTCCCCTAGGGTCCCCTACTGCTTTGAGAGCCCCCACAGGGCCTCCAGCAAGACACGTAATTTTAGATTATTCTTCCTTGTTCACTCAGTGGTGGATGGCACCTCCTGCTTCTATTCTCTCACAGGTGACCTGATCTGCACATACTATCACTTCTTGAAGGTGCTAGTCCCTTCCTTGGACTTCTGGATTCCTGATTGTGTTACAGTTGCAGATCTGTGAAGGGATTAAAAATGCTGCTATACTGTTAAAGTTGTTCTGTCTTTTTCTCACTTTTCATATATGAGTAATGGAAGTTCTTTCTAACTTTCTACTTTATGGGCAAAAGTAGAATTAGTCTCAGGATTTAATTTTTAATGACACATTTATGAATCTTATAAATTTCATAAAAAGTTCAACACAGATTAGCATATAAATCCTATTGTACGTGGCTACTCATATAGTTTGCAGGGCAAAACCAAACTTTAGGACTCCTTGTAAAGCACCTTATCCTCTTGTTGCCTGGCCTCCACATTACCAGAAACTTCCTACTTTCTTCTATTCCAGCCCTCTCTCTCAGTCCCACCCTTACCGTGACTACCAATGGAAATCTAGAGCCGTGGGGAGTTTCTGTACAATCCTGATATGGCGTCCACTGAACCTGTAATCTGTGGAAAGAAAAAAACAAACACTTCCTGCTCAGAGAGAAGCCCTTTCCAGGGCCACTGACAGTGAGACCATCATCTACCTTAGGGGTATTTTATTTCTACAACAAAGCTGTTACCTACTCCTGTGACAATAATCACAGTACTGCAGAAATCCATTTCCCAAAGTCTGATAGATTTATTTTTAAACCATGTCCCATTGTGAAAATCAAAGCTACTATTTTCTTGCTTGAAACCCAGTGGTTCAGTAGTTTTCATAGTCCTTTGTCTAGAAGTAAGGAGAGGACAGTGCCTGCAAAGGTTTCTAGCAATAATGCAGTCTGAACAACTAATCTGTGAACTGCAACTAGTTCAATAGCAGACACACACACACACACACACACACACACACACAAAGACATATCTATGGAAACACACACTCACATTCACACATCTGTTCCATTCCCATTAAAGTGAAAATAAATAGTAATTTTCAGGTTATAGAAATGTAAATACAGATTGGTGAAAAAAATCTAACCTCCAATGACACAGACTAGATTGAACAGTGACATTTTATTTTAATAAAATCTCAAAATTTTGTGAGAATTTTCTCTTTGTATTTTGTCATGTAACTCCCCTATAACTTCATAGTTACATAATCTAAGAGGCTCATGCTCACTGAAAGCAGCTTACATCACACCAGTTGCCATCGCCTGAGTTCTAAATTAAGGGGGAAGTATACACCATATTTTAAAAAGATAAAAATCTTTAAAACTTGCCTTTAGAGACAACTACATTATATTTCTGGAAAGGTTAAAATTGAAATGATTTTGATCTACTATTTAGAAAAAGGGAAACAGTATTTGGAAAGATTTAGTCCATTGTGGAAAAAACTGATATCCATAAAGTCTATTTTTTTCTTAAAAATTTTCTTGTGTTTGACACTTCTAAGTTGCAACCTGTTCATGAAATCACCTTTTTTTATTTTCTCACATTGACACTTCTAAGAGTTAAACTATCTCTCTGTTCTCACACCTTGCATCACAAATTAGAGATAAGAAAGTTCTTTCATGGTGGGAATTCCCATACCAACATGAACTCTGGCATTTCACAGCCTGAAAAGAGAAAACTTCAAAATCGTATGTCAAGATTTTATAAAATAAGCTTCTTGGGAGATAGAGAAGCAAGACTATTTGGCATTCCAGATTTATAGCATTTTATGAATGTTAATTCTAGGCAAAAGTTAAACAAAAACTATTTTTCTGAGAACTTTCATTACATAAATATAGTTCTAAATGTGAGGTTTTATAGAAAACACTGAATATAATTTGTATGTCTTTATTATGTAATATTTCAAATATACAGAAAATAGTATACCATATCCTTTGTACTTACAGGGAAGTTTAAAAAAAAGAAATTTAAAAAAAGTTTGCTTAACACTTTTCTCTCTTTAATTTAAAAAATTAAGTTTATAACAATATTATACTTTCTCCCAACATTTAGATAAATACCATCCTGAAGTTGCTGTCCAAATGTATTCCACATTTTTATGTTTATTAAATATGCAGATGTACATAAATATGTAAATAAAATTATTTATCCTGATTACTTTTAGAATAATGACAACATACAGTTTCAATACTTTTGTAAATTATTCTTGGTGTCCAATGTTTTTACATTAATTTTAACTATATTAGAATATTGAGACTATGAAAAAGTGGTCTATTATCATCTTCTAAGGAAAGCTTGTATTTCTCTTTTTCATTGTTGCAATCCTTGTTAAGACAAAAGCCTTGTATATCAAGCATAGAAATGAGAGTGAGAGTGTCACAAAGATAAATATTTTAAAGTAAAATTTCTAAGATATGCACATATTATGTATCATTAAAATACTCTTTGAAATACGTTTACCAGTTTTCACTCCATCTAAGGATGCACAAGAATGTGTGTTTCTCATAGCTATCACAGTGTATATTGAACCCAGATATTAGTTTTGCTAATCTAAGAATTAAAAGTCAGTGCCTTCTTGTTGTTTTAATTAATTTGATTGAAAGATTAAACATCATTTTATATATCTGTAGTTCTTTTGTTAAGTTTTCTGCCTATATCCTATGCATATTTTTAAAATTGGACTGCATCTCTATTATTCATTGAAAGTAGTTTTTATATTTATACTAATTTTTGGTCTTCAGAGTTGCAAAATGAGAACATCAATGTTTCCCTTAATATAAAATTTAATAATGCCAAACAATAGTATATTTTATATGCATATACACACTCTTGGTAACCATACAAAACCATATGGCATTAATTTAGTCACAAACTTAAGGATAATTGTTATCTAGGAGTTGGGAAGAAGGCTGTGCAGAATAGTACATTCTTATAATTTTTCAAATAAACTAATGAAACAGCATAAAAATTACTAACATCTTTTAACTATGTAGTTCTCTTCTTTTGCTTTGCTAGGTCTTCTCAGAAAAATTTATGCTTTATTATAATGTTTTTTAAATATTATCATTTATTTTATATTTTCTTACTTAAGAAATCTCCTATTCTGATTCTTCAGACTCAATTATTTTCAATAATTGAGTTTTGTAACTGTCATTTCTTTGTCAAGCTTATTGCAAGTGTTTTTGGTTTGGTTTGGGGAGATTTTTTTTTCTTTCCTTCTTTTTACCATTTTTTTTTTTTTGTGTGTGGTGCTGGAAATTGAACTGAGGGCCTTTTGTATGCAGATGCAAGGAAAGCACTCTACCAATTGAACTATATCTCCAGCCTTTGGAGGGGTTTGTAGTTATTGTGAAGGGAATTGTTTCATGAGTTCTTTCTCAGCAGATTTGCTATTGGTTTATCAAAAAGCCACTTATTTTGTATATTGGTTTTGTTTCTGGCTATTTTACTGAATTTGTTTTAATAGTCTTTTGATGGAGACTCCAGGTTTCTATATATAAAATTATGTCATGTGTAGACAGAGACTTGAATTCCTGTCTTCATATTTGTATTTCTTTTATTTATGTCTCCTGCCTAATTACTATGGCTTATACTCTAGTGCTATCATGAATAAGTGCAGTGAGAGTGGACATCCTTGTCTTCTTCCTAATCTTAAAGGAAATACTGCAGTGTCATACATGCAAGATGATGTTGAATGTAGCTTTGTTGTATTATGTTTATTATTTTGAGGCATGATCCTTCTATACCTAATCAGGGGTTCTCAACCCATTGATCCACATCCCCAGCCCTATTTTGTGTTTATTTAGAGACAGGGTCTCACTGACTTGCTTAGCACCTCATTGTTGCTGAAACTGGCTTTGAACTCACGATTCTCCTGTCTTAGCTTCCCAAAGTTCTGGGATTATGGGTGTGCACGACCATGCCCAGCTCAAATGCTTTTTCTGAATGTATTAAGATGATCACATGGTTTTTATCTTTCATTTTGTTGATATGAAGCATTATACTTATTGATTTGTGTATGTTGAACCATCTTTGCACTCATGGGGTGAAACAAACAATCATGGTGAATGATATTTTTAATGTGCTGTCCAATCTGATTTCTTAATATTTTGTTAAGAAATTTACATTTATGTTCACTGGGGATATTGGTTGATTGTGTGTGTGTGTGTGTGTGTGTGTGTGTGTGTGTGTGTTTGTGTATGTGTGTGTTGTATCCTTGCCTGGTTTTGATAAGAGTAATGCTTACCTCTTAGAATGGGTTTGAAATTCTATGAAATAGTTTTAAAAAAATGACCACTAATTCTTCTTCCAAAGTTTGGTAAATGTCAGCATTAAAGCCATCTGGTGGTGGACTTTTTTTTTTTTTTTTAATTTTCAATGCCCATTTTAATCTTGTTACTTTTTATTGGTTTGATCAGGTTTTTTTTTAATAAAGCATGTAGAATATTGAAATTTCATCCCTATCTCTCACCCTGTACAAAGATTAACTCATTATGGATTAAAGATCTACAGGTAAGTCCTAAAACTCTGAAACTACTAGAACAAAAGAGAGAAAACACTTCAAGACATTGGTATAGGCAATGATTTTCTGCATAGGAGCTCCAAACCAGAGAAAACAAGCAAATGGGATTCTGTCAAACTAAAAAACTGCAAAACAAACAAATTTTAAAAAATTAGCAGAGTGAAGAGTTACAGAATTAGAGAACATATTTGTCAATTGCAGAGGTAAATATTTTCAAGTGACAGAGGATTAATATTCAGAATATGTAAGGAACTAAAAATGCTTAACACCCCTCAACAATATTCAATCAGAAAACAGGCAAATGAACATAAAAAGACTAATTTCAAAAAAAAATACAAATGGCCAGTATATATATGAAAAGTGTTTTACATCATTTGCCATTTGAGAAATGAAATTCAAAATCATGATGAGATATTGTGTCACCCCAGTTAGAATGGCTATTATCAAAAATAAAATGTAACAAATGATGGTAAGAATGAGGAAGAACCCTGTCTCTAAATAAAATACAAAATAGGGCTGGGGATGTGGCTCAGTGGTCGAGTGCCCCTGAGTTCAATCTCCAGTACCAAAAAAAAAAAAAAAAAAAAGAATAAAGAAGAGAAAGTACTATTATTTACTATTGGAAGGAATGTAAATAAGTTATAGTCATTATGTAGAACAGTACAGAAGTTAATCTAAAAAATAAAAATAGATCCATCATAGGAGCTAGCTATCAAACTCCTGGGTATATACCCAAGGGAAATGAAATCAGCATTCCAAAGAGCTACCTGCACTCCCATGTTCATTGCAGCACTATTCACAATAGCTAATATATGGAATCCATCAACAGATGAATCAATAAAGAAAACTTGATGTACATACACAATGTAATATTATTCAGCCTTACAAAATGAAATTCTGTCATTTGCAGCAAAATAGATGGAACAGTAGGACACTAGGCTGAGCAAAATAAGTCAGATTCAGAAAGATGAGAACCACATATTTTCTCTCATATGCAGATGCTAAATAATGTCAACCTGAAAGTAGAAAATTGTGATTACTAGATATTGGAAAAACGGGGAATGTGGATGGGAGGGGTTGAATTTTATCAGTTTATGTTGTATTTATGTATGAAAATATCACCCCAAACTCCATTAATGTGCACAATTAATTCATATTAATAAAAAGAATTAAATTTTTTAAAAGGTTTATAGCTTTGATGGGGAGGGGAAGAAGAGAAGTTCAGTAGATTGGACAAAGGGGAATGAAAAGAAGAGGGTAAAGGAATAGGAAACATAGTAGAATAAATCTAACATAATTTTCCTATGTAGACATATGAAAATACATAAATGAATCCCACCACTGTGTCCACCCACAAGAATGGGGTCCTAATTAGAATAAGATATATTCCATACTTGTATAATTTTATCAAAATGAATTGTACTGTCATGTATAACTAAGAACAATCAATAAAAATAAATATAAATTTAAAAAAGAAAAAGGAAAAGAAAGGGCTTATAGAAATTATTTTTTGTACTTAAGGATTTGATCCATATATAATATTAACATGTTATTAAAAATATTCTATTGAAACAATTTCAAACTTACAGAAAAATTGCAAAAAACTATAAAAATCTCCCAGATTCTTCACCTATTAATATTTTGGCAAATTTCTGTGTCAATTTTTCTATCTATCGGTACATTTGGGAATAAATTTCTTTTGCCCCATATACTTCAATGTATATTTTCTAAGGGAAAGTGCAAATGGTATTTTCCTATTTAAATGATTGAAATCTGGAAATTAACATTGATATGATATTATTTTATAACTGCAGTTCTTATTTTATATGCCCATAATATGTTTCGTAGTATACTGGCAACAACTGTTCTAATAAATGTACCAGTATTAGTTTTGTATATAACATTCTTCTAGTTATATACTAGGCTATGGTTCCCAGTTTGGTTAACCTTCAGTGTAAATATTTGTATTAGTCAGGTTTCTGTTACTGTAACAAGTATCTGAAATGATATGCTTATATAGACAAAAGGTTTATTTTAGTTCATTCTTTCAGAGATTTCAGTCCATAGATGATTGGCCATCTTGCTTTCAGTCCTGTGGCAATATAGGACATTGTGGTGGGGCCTGCATGTTGGAGAAAGCTGCTCATCTCATGCTAGCTAGGAAGAAAGGGGAGAGATAGGAAGGGACTGAAGGTCCACAGTTCCCTTCAAGGGTCTACCTCCATTAACTTAAGTCCTCTCACTAGGCCCTGCCTCATAAAGGTTTCACACTTCCCCAAAGCACCAAGCTAGGGACAAAGCCTTTACCACATGGACCTTTGAGGAACATTCTAGATCCAAACTATAGCAATGTCAATATAAAGGTAGTCTTTATATGTTATTAATAATTTTTTGTTTTGTTTTGTTTTTTTGGTACCAGAGATTGATCTCAGGGGTACTCGACGACGGAGCAACATCCCCAGCACTATTTTGCATTTTTTTAAGAGACAGGGTCTCACTGAGTTGCTCAGCGCCTCGCGTTTGCTGAGGCTGGCTTTGAACTCGCGATCCTCCTGTTTCAGCCTCCCAAAGTGCTGTGAGTGATTAATATTTAAATCATTATACAGAGTAAAGCAGAACACTCTTTATTTTGTGGGTGCACCACATGTAATCAGTTGAAGGTCTTAAGAGCATCCTGCTTCTAGATTGTAGCATAGAAATTTTGAGTTTCCAGCCTTGAGACACAAAACTGCAACATCAACCCTTGCTTCAATATCCACTCTGTTACTTGCGTGGATGTCAGACTTGCCAGGTCCCAGAATTGCATAAGCATATATATAGAGAGTGAGGGTTGTAAATATTTGTATATAGATAATAATTATAAAAATAATACATATAATTAATATTTTTCAAAGGAATGAATTTTAATTTACTAAATTCACTCTTTAATAGCTACATCATGAATTTCTACTGTACCTGTTTTTCTATTGGGCTTTCTATTGTATTACTTGGTGTTCTTTCCCCAAACCCAACAATACGAATTAGGAAATTAATGTCTTTTCATACATTCAGTATAATTAATAAAATATTTATGACTATGAATGTTGTTCTTAGAGTTTTAGTATAGCCTTCAGTTTCTGGTATGTAGTGTTATATTAATTATTTTTACAGATTATATAATTTGCATTTCTCCCTTAATGCAAGAATTATTTAAATAAAAATATTGTTATGTTTTGTTGGAGGGCCTATTAAAATTTGTTTATGATTTCTGTTGAGACTATGATGTGTTGGGAAACTCTGTAATATTTTTATAATTAATTTATAATTAATGTTATAAATATTCCATATGATGGAAAAATTGTGTATTTCAAATTATGAGTATATGCTCCTATATTTATCCAAAAGATTTATCTTGTTGGTAGATCTTCTATACCCATACTTTTTCTATTTGATCTGTCTTTGAGAATGGTACATTAAAATCTATTGTTAATGAGTTTCTAGCTGTTTCTTACATCTCCTGGCCAATGTTTAGTCATGGTGGTGCTTTCAGTATTATTTGGGGTTAGGTACTCATCAATGTTATGTTCTTGTTATGAATTGTGTCTTTTTGCATTGCAAACTGTCCTTTGTCTCCTTTAAAGATTTTTGACTTTAAACTTATTTGTTTAATATCAAGATCCCATGTTCTTAATTATATTTTTCAGATACAGCTTTTCTTCTGTGTCTGGTTTTAGATTTCCTGAATAATGTTATCTTAGGTGTGTTTCTTGTACATAATATATAAATAAGCCTTGCTTCTTGAAGCAGACAGAAAATCTTTTTTTCTTGTAACAGGGGAGTTAATGCTATTTACAGTTTTAGTAAAATATTCTTCACATTGTGTGAAGAAGCATATTTGCTAGATAGAGTTTCTTAATTGTGTTGCTCATATTACATTTAAACTTATTGATTTTCATCATTTGAATTTGGTTCTCCAGTTTCATGTGCTTTTTGTTTGATTTTTGCCCTCAAAGCTATTAAATAACTTTACACAAGTTTAGAACTATTGGATATTCTTAGTCAGTTTTGTTCATTATGTAATCATCTTCTTCATTTGTTCTTTAAAACTATTTTATTTTTGATGAACATGTATTAATTATACAGACTAATGGAGTTCAGTGCATGCTATGGTAAACATCAATCCATTCCATCTTTCCTTTGTCCACCCCATCCTTCCCATCCTTTCCCTCCTATCAAGGCTACATGCCTTGAAGTAAGTTTTTATTGTACTAAAATACTTCTATCAGCTTCTTTATTCATATTTTTCTCATACATTTTTCTATTTCATTTTTTTCTTTTTAAATTTTTCTAATTTAAATTTTTTAATCTTTTTAGATATACATGACTATTTCATTATTTTTAAGGTTTTTGAGATCTGTCTTAGACATGCTGAGTCTAAGTTTACATTATTTTTAGTTTACATTATTTTTCTATACATAATTTATAAATGATATGCAGTAGTATTTCTCCTTTTAATTTTATTATTTAAACTTCTACATATTGTCATTTAATTCATGTGAAGTATCTCATTTTTTTTCCATATTAGAGTACAGGAGTTTTCCTTATGCCAGTTATTAAATGATCTGTCTTTTCTCCAAATTTTGTTGTTCTCTTTATCAACACTTGTACATGCAAAACTATTTTTCACTCACATGAATACCTGGGTCTGATTTGGTGTCCTTTGTTTGCATCTCTGTCCTATTCTTCTGTGAACTACACCATTGTCATTTCTCTGGCCTTATAATACATCATAACAATTTTAAGGGTAAATATATCAGCATTGTTTCACATTTTGTTAGAATTGTTATTTTTAGGTTCTCATTTTATTTTGTTCACCAATTAGAACTGTTTGCACATGAAGAATAATCATATTACTTTATCTTACTTTCTTGTCATAATCAGACATTTAAAATGAATTATTTATTCCTTCATATAATTATTTTAGATGTTCTGAAGTAAGCTAAAAAAAATCACTTAAAAAAAAATCATATAGCTGTTAGAGAAAACCAGCATTCCAAATAATATATCTTTGGAAACACTACTATAAATCAAAATCACTTAAAAATCCATAAATCCTAAATAAAATATTAGCAAATGGAATCCATGTGTGTTATTAAAGACTAATATTCCATGACCAAATTGGATTTAGCTTAGCATGCAAGGGTGACTTCATATTAGGAAATCCATTTAAGTAATTCATTATATTAGTTAGTTAAAGAGAAAAATATATGATTGCTTCAATAGAATCCAAAATGCCTTTTGAGAAAGTTCAATATCTTCTACTGATTAAGAGACTTAAAAAATAGCAAAATACAATTGTCTGAAAATATTACAATAGAAGAAATTATTTATAAAAATATAATATTGTATCTACCACTAAAATACTAGGAGTCACACTAATATCTGAAGAAAAATTGCATCTTAAAAGTATTGAGTCAGGTGTAGTGGTACACACCTATAATCCTAGCAGCTAGGGAAGCTGAGGCAGTAGAATCACAAATTCAAGGAGAGCCTCAGCAAATTAGCCAGGCCCTAAGCAACTTAGTGAGACCATCTCAAAATTAAAAACAAAAAGGTTTGGGGATGTGACTCAATGGGTAAGCACTCCTGGGTTCAATCCCTGGCACCCTCCAAAAAATTATATACTGTATTATAAAACAGTTTGTGGAAGATCTTATTGATGCAAACTATGAAATTAGATGATGTATCACAAATCATTTGCTTCTTCCACAGTAAATTCAAGTAAACAGCAACAACAAAGCAAAATAATGCAAATAACAGAGGTCAGTGAAATAGAGAAATTTAAGATGAATATGCATAAATAAATATAATGTATGTCAATGTAAATTTATTGCAAAATATGTGAAAATTTTAAAAATAGATACTATGTATTATTTGAAGTGCTTATTTAAATCATTCTGATATTGAGATGATTCTGAAAAAGAAGCTAAAGGATAAATAAATAGAACAAAGTGTTGACTCAGGAAACAGAACTTAATATATGGTAAATGAGGTCTTCAAATTAGTTACTAAAATAAATTAATCAACAAATTTCTTTGTATTTATATGATGATCTTTCAAAAAAAGCTAGATTCCTATTTCACACAAAGAATTTAAACATAAGTATTTAAACATAAGGAATAATACACACCATAAGAATAAAAGTATTTTTATATTATTAGATAGTAAATATTTGCTTAACATGATACCATTTATCTATAAACCTTACATTGAAAAAGAAATGCATGTGTTATGGTTTGGATCTGGAATGTACTCCAAAGGCTTATTTATGGAAGACTTGTTACCCAAGTAAGTGATGTTCAGAGTTGGGGTTCCTGGGAAATATTTGGATTATGAGTGTTTCAACCCCATAGATAGATTAATCCATTGAGGGATTCATAGCTGAATGAACTAGTGGGAGGTGGTAGAAACTTTAGCAGATGGAGGAAGTAGGTATTTGGGGAGTGCTTTAGAAGGGTATTTCTTGTCCACCCTGTTTCTCTGTCTCCAGTTCCGGCCTGCTGTGATCTGAACAGCTTTTATCTGCTGCATCCTTCCACCATGATATTCTGCATCAGCTCAGGCTCAAAGCAATGAAGCTATAGCATGTCCTAAAACCTCTGAAACTGGGAGCCAAAATAAATTTTTCCTCTTTTAAGTCGTTTTTGTCAAGTATTTTGGTCACAGCAATGAAAATCTAACTAACATAGAATGTGAATACAAAACCATAAAAGCCATAAACAAAGTAAAAATGTAAATAAAACAAAAAGAAAATACCATTTATAAGCCTAATTGATATCTTCAGTTACTGATATTTGCAGGAGTTTTAACAAATAAATGATAAAAATTTGTTAACATAATTGTTATAATGGTAGTATATTTTTCCTTATGGTAATATTTTCTCAAATCTTTTAACTTTTGCCATGCCAAATACTGAGGAACGACTATTTCTTCAACCTGCACAAGAATCCCAGTTCTCTTATTCATAGAAGCAGGTCTATCGATGAAATACTACCCTATATATGCATGAGTGTACTGGAGTTTTTGCATGGGGTAATGTGATAAGCATTTGAATGGGTCAGTTGTGCAGGTAATTTGTAGGTGTAGGCTCAATCGCCCTGGTACAATCTGAAATCCACCTCTGCTTCCCAAGACACAGCATCTGGTCTTGAAGGTCTCTGGCATCGCATCTCTCACTTCAGATGTTGAACTTAAAGATTTGTTCTAAGGCCAAATGCCAGGGTCTGAAACTCCTCTATTTACTAATTGTTTTCTACATTTTTTTTTTACTTATTTTGAAGCCTTGCAGGCTCTGCTGGTGTCACTAACAAGTACTATGCAGCAAGAAGTTTGATCTATGCAGATTGTTTTGCTTAGAAAGTTGTTTTTAGGGATATAACCTTGAAAAAAGTGCCTGTGCTACACACCTCTTGGGCTATTTACAAAGGACTTAACTAATCTGAATATAATCTTTAATTTTTACTCTAGATCCCTCCTTCTCTGGAAATTGCCTTTGTGTTTGACATTCCCTAGGACTCTGTCATAGAGAAGTTTTTACTTCAAAAGTGGATTTATATTTCAACTATTCTTGACTATAGTTTTCTCTGTTTTGGTTTTTTTTCAATCTAATTCAATGTTTCCTGTATTTTAGAAATTCTTCATAATTTCAAATGAACTGATAGAACATTATTGTATATATAACAGCTGTAAATATTTCAAATATATAGGACAAGTCCTTGCTCATTTCATCACTATAGTTTTCTGATTATTTTTCTTACTGTTACTAAAACTTGCTTACTTATTGTCTCTGACCCCTACTACACTGTAAATTTTCTGAGCAGAGACTTACACCTAAAACAATGGCAGGCACAGAACATACTCACTATATATTTGTTGCTAAAAATATGTGACTGGATGAATGCTTAGTCTGGGAGAAAAGTGGGTATATATGGCTTACTCTCTCTTTGGCTGCTTATTTTACAGTGATAAGAACCACAGCTATTCTGCTTTGTGGCCTCCAAGAGATAAGCATACCAGGGAGTCTCCTCCTTAGATTCCATTCTGAGGCCTCCACTGGTGGAACCTCAATAGGAGGGACAAATTTAACTTGGGAAAAAATAAGAACAAAGCTCCTCACTAGGTCCAACTTACGTTCTCAAGTCTATCGTTCTTATTAATAAAATGAATATTTTAATATCATTTGGCATTATATGTAAATTATATAAGTTAGAACAAAAAAGAAAATTCCTATATATAATATGTTCTGGAAGAGGAAACCCTACTTCAGAGTTAATGATTCTAGGAGGTTTTGTGACTGTGAAACAATTTTTAGAAGAGTAGGTAAGGGGAAAATAATAATTTATGTTGCGATACTAAAATATAAGTAGAGTTACAGAAACACTAAAGCAAAAAATAGACTGAAGACTTTTCTACAATAGAAGAAAATTATATATTATTGGCTATTTATTAAAATGCTTTCTTAATTCTAGTTCATATGAATTAAGCATTGCAGTAAAAAGAATATTACACATCACTGACTCTAATTCCCTAAGCAGTTAGTTTTGTTCTACCTTTATTATCATCTAAAACAAATTAATTTTTACATCATTCTGATGTAACTGCAAACCCCTTTATGTGATCATTTGTAATAAAGTCAAAACTCAGAAACAATTTCTGTCTTCTGCTAGCCTTGTCCATGTTAATTAAAATTGAAAAGACAATTGAATTAAAAATTACCTAAACAAATTGGTCTGATCAATTAGAATCAGGCTATTAAACTGACATAGCCTTCATTCAGTCTAAAGGATAAAAGCACCACTGAAAAATTATCATGATATATTTGCATTTGGATTATAACATTTGTGATAGAAATTTTTACAGAAGAAAAAAATATTTTGAAGCAAATGTAATGCTCATTTAAATAAAAAAGAAAACCTTCATGATTTGGACATTAATTTGGATAAGAAAAGAGATTCTCCTGGGTTTTTCTCCCTCCCTTGGGTTTTATTTGCTTTTTATTTTAACAGAAGCACCACTGGCCACAGAAGTACAAATGTTTTCTTCTCTCTGCCAAAAAAAAAAAAGAACACAAACAAAAAATTTAATTTTAAGCAAAGCATGGTTTTAGATTTTTTCTTAACAAAATCAAGACAGTTTGACATATTCAAGATTAGAAAACTCAAAGATAAAAGGGACAGTCATAAAAACTACAAACGAAAAGATTAAAGGAAGCTGATTTTCTAAGGAACAAAGTTCTGAATTTAAGGATTCTAGAAAAAATAAATAATTTATAGGGACTTACTTACCTTCATCCTATACCATAACCAAAATTAGATAAATTGAGCTCATGCATTGGAGCATCCCCTCTTGGAACAATGATGTTATATGGAGTTCCAAGCTTGCTGACTAGAGACACAGGCCCAAGGTAAAACCAATACCAACACCAGCTACACAAGGGAAGCCATTTTAAACCCATACCCTTCATCCACCACCAGATGGCTGCAGCCACTTCAATGTCCCTGGTTGGAACAGTTCAAGTTGATAAAACACAAGGTCCTTGACAGAAAATGTATTTGTGGTTTTTAGTTACATAATGTGGGGGTTATTTTGTATTGCAGCAACACGTAACTGATGCACTAACTTACAGAGATCATAAATATTAAATAAGTGGACACTTCTGGGATATCATAACAGTTCTAGCACATTGCAAGCCTTCATCAATATTTGCTTTTAGTGTTGTCATATTTTGTTTACTGTTTTTACTTGTGGTCTTTATAGATAATCTTAAAGGTGATAAATACAAATACATTCTTTATGCAGAATTTGGAAGAACAAAATGTAAGGGATGATGTAAACACAGAGAAATGATACCTAAAACTAGCCCTTACATGCATTTTCACAGTAATCTTGGGGAAATCAGTACCCATCTCTGATTCTTAATTTCCTCCTGTAGAGTGGAACATACTGAGGTATCTATGCTCCTTCCTATTTATATATTTATAACTCTACATTTTTTTCAGATAATGAATAATTACTTTATACAGCATCAAACATTTTTATTTTTATTTTAAAAATTTTGTGCATAATGTATTAATATACACTGTTTCCTCATCTTAAAGCATAATTAATGTTAGGTCAGTTCAGGGTATCTGGTTGGGGACAGCTAGGGTAGCTGCCTGCACGCGTAGAGGAGCAGTCAGTCAGACGCTGATGTCAGCAGTAGAGGTGCTTCCTGTCAATCAGCGGGCTTTTCCTGACTCATCCAGGAAGGACTCTGACCTGAGCAGGATCTTCTGATCTTCTCTTCCTGCCTAAAGCCCTCCCCTTCCTGACCAGGCCTTTTAAAATTTTCTGTACCATGGAACACGTGCGCAATTCTCCTGGACACACTCTGATGGATGGGAGAGTTCAGCCCGAGAGCGTATTTCTAATAAAGCCTTGCCCAGCGGTTTTAAATCGCCTTTTGGTCATCTGGCTTTACAATTAACAACATGGAAAAATTACTAAATGATTTCTGATCACTATTGACATTTTCCAGATATAAAGATGAATATTTTTTGCAGAAGAAATTATTAAAAGTTATCAGATTATTGTATCAACACAAAGCTATACCATGTGAAATCTTCTGTTTGCTTGATTTTTTTAACAACGTATTTTTACCTATAAATCCTAAATTGTGTTTGGCTCCTATCTTGAGTTCATTCTTAAGGTATTTCTGTTTTGTTGCAGTCTGAATAAAATTTAAACTGACAGAAATATGTTCAAAAGAGAAAGTAGATATACACTAATCTAAAGCCAGAAGGTCTCTTTCTTAATAACCAACAAACTCAAGGAAATACACATACAGACACTCAGGGAAATACAGATAAACACATCAACTTATACAGAAACAGAAAGATATATAAACACAATCATTCTAATGAATCATAACAATGCAAATGCAATCATAAATATTTTTAAAAATGAAACTTTATAATTAGTTTAATGAGTACCATTATGACCTGTGTAGTATAAATGGAATTATACTATACATAATTTGCTTCTTTTTAGTTGATATTGTTTTTAAAATCTATTCAAATGTATCATAAACTGTTGTTCATTCACATTCATTGAATGTGGTGCTCCATTTATTACTTTGGGCCAACTTTATTTTCTCTAATACTAACAAATGTCTGGGCTATTCCAGTTTGGGCTTTAATACACAAAGCCATCATGAGTATTATAAATGAGAATTTCCCTAGGCTCAGTATCTCAAAAGGAAATTGCTGAGTGCTAAAAAACGAGCACGTCCCTGTATACACACACTGGTTTCTCAATATCATTGTGCCTGTTTTCTTTTATCAACAGTCTGTGGGAGTTAAAATTTCTCCAAAGACTAAACCAGATCTTGGTAATATCTAATTGGAAAATTGTGTCCATTGAGCAAATATGTAACAGTGTCTTATTGTGTTTGTAATTTGTAATTTCCTTGATCACTAATGAAACAGAAGTTTATCCTATGTTTACTGGCCACATGTGTAATCTTGTTCAGTGTCTCTCAATTTTGTTTCATTCATCTATTTATATCTTTTTCATAATATGCTGTCTTAACTATAATAAAGCACTTCTTTACAACTTGTTTTAATTCTTTAAGAGCACTAGTCCTATGCTTAGCATTGTATCCTCCTTTATACACTTTTTTTGACTTAAGTTCCCCTGGGGAGAAAACAAGCCTGCTGTAATTGACTCAGGTTGTTCAGAAATTGTCAAGAAGTTGGATAGAGCTGATGTCTTTATATACTGAGAACTGTGATTCATGACAAGATATATTTCAATTTATTAAGAATTATCTACTTTATCTCAATAAAATATTAAATATCTTTTCTTTGAGAAACATAAAATTTTCCTAGAATCACTTATACAGTGTTTCGTATTTTACATATTGGTTTTATATCCAACAATACAAATTCTAATCTCTAACATTATTTCCTTTTATGCTTTTACTTTTGTGGGAGGATGATACCAGGGATTGAACTCAGGGGCACTCGACCACTGAGCCACATCCCTAGCCCTATTTTGTATTTTTTTTAGAAACAGAGTCTCACTGAGTTGCTTAGTGCCTCCCTTTTGTTGAGGCTGGCTTTGAACTTGTGACCCTCCTGCCTCAGCCTCCCCAGCCAGTGGTGTGTGCCACCACTTAATATACGTAGTTATTACATCTTAGGGAAAAGAAATAGCTTTGAGCTTTCCATTCTGAGATTTATATCTTTTGTTTTTGTTTCCTTTTTACTCTGGCCAAGGCCTCAGTCTAGATGTTGGATGAATGGCATCTTTGTCTTATTACAAACCTGAAAAGGATGGTTTTCAACATCTTCCCATTAGATGTGAAATATAGCTCACTACTGCTGACAGTCTTTATTAGAGATAGGAAAATTTCTTTCTTTTTTTTTTTAAACATTTTTTTTAGTTGTAGATGGACACAATTTCTTTATTTATTTGTTTTTATTATGTGGTGCTGAGTATCGAACTCAGTGCCTCACGCATGCAAGGCAAGCGCTCTACCACTGAACCACAATCCCAGCCCCGAAAATTTCTTTCTTTCTGTAATAGTTTTATGACTTATGATGGGCAATTAATTTTGTCAATAGCCTTTTTTTCTGCCTCTATTAAAATGACCACCTATTTTTAAATTATATTTTTAATTGACATACAATAAATGTATATATTTATAAAAGATAATGTGGTGCTTTGATACAGGGACACTTTGTGTATGATCAAATCATAGTTATTAGTGTATCTATCACCAAAATATTTATCATCTCTGTGGTAAGAACATTCAAAATCCACTCTTTGAGTTATTTTCTAGTGTGCATTATTGTTTACTGTAGTTACCCTACTATGCACTAGACCCCAGAACTTAATTTTCCTATCTAATTGTAACTACTGGCCAATTTCTCTGTCTCCTTCTCTTCCTGACTCTACCTAGCCTCTGTTAACCTAGCACTACTCTAACACTATTCTACTTTTACTTTCTATGGCATTAACCATCTTGTCCTCCACATATGAGTGAGTTTATGCAGTATTTGATTTTCTAAGACTGGCTTCCATCAAAATTGGTCATCATAATGTATTATAAAATTTTCATATTTATAGATTCACTTTTCTAACATGACTTTTACTGAGAATGATCTTACTGAGAATTTTCTATTCTTACATAATTATTGCTATCATAGGAAAACCCACCCTTATTAAATGTTAAGAAATGTTCTTTTATTGCTGCTGTATAACAATATTTCTAGAATTGAAATGTTAGAACTCAAAATCAAACAAAAATAGCCTCAATGTTTCATTAAGATTTTTGACTACTAAATTAACTAGTTTTTCTATTTTTTCATGAGTCATTTTTGTATGATTTACTTTTTTTATAATTTTTCCATTTAATTAAAGTTATCAAAAGCATTACATGATTTTTACCACATTTTCCTATTTACCTTCATGTCTCAGCCTTTAAAATAAAAGGATATTTTTCTTTTCTGAAAATAGATATTTGTGTCTTGATTATCTCTTTCCTGATGCAACAACACTGGTGTACTGAATTATGGACATTTTCTAACTGAAACACAAATAAAGGGTACTGAAACACAAATAAATGTCATTCAGCTACACAATTTTCATTTACTTACACATATACATAAATAACAAGTGAGGATTTTAGAGTATGGACATACTAAATGCTAGAGCCTTGTCTAACTTTCTTCTCTTACTGTCCACCATGACTATCGCACCTTGGTAGAAATTGAGTAGTTTGTCTATGGATAATAGATAAATAAGAAATGCAGCCAGGATTTAGAACCAGGCTTGTCTAACTTTGTACATATCTACCACTACTCTGGATTGATTTTAAAATGCACAAGAAAATTATAATCTCCAAAATTCTACATAGAGCTATTAAATCACTCAAATATCGAGTTGATATATTAAAACAAAATCCAACAGTAAATCACACATTTTGATAAGAAAGTAGATATGAAATATAAAACTTCACATTCTCATATTTTATAAACTCTGAGTTTTCACTAAATTCTGCAAAGATTGGCCTTGTCAAATTTAGTATTCTTAGTATTTAATGGAATGGTAATTACTAAAAATTATAGTGATGTGTAGGCTAATAACTTCTTCACCATGATATTGGTGGGGAATTAAGTATACAGTGTGTCAATTAATGATTTATAAACATAGATGGTTCCAGTGTCATTTAGTGAAATTATTTGCTTCCCAAATTGTTAATGAAGAAAAATCTCTGTGACGCTTTTATACAATGGTAGGCATGTCTATTAACGCTTGCTTTTGTTATATAGTCTTTCAAGTTGGTAGAGAAGAATCATGAAAGGAAGTAACTAAGATAAAGGGATAGAGAGTCACTGCATCTAATGTGCACACATGGTGTTCTGTCATAATAGATTACCCCATGATGCTCATGATTAACTAAGCTGCCACTTGTTCTATGAACTTACAGTACTGTAAGCCAAGTAAGCATAATAGAAAACTGTCTACCAAATTAGAAAGCTGTTTTAATTTTATATTTATCACCATCTTGTCATCTGTGATAACACTTTATCATATGCGTGCTCTTGCCTGGAGTTATCAAAATTAAAATTTACTTACATGAAAGTGTTGCAGCTCAATGTCAGCCCAATGAAGCTATTTGGTGTGACAAACAATAAGGTGTACATGTTAGAATGAATTTGTTCCAGTGTGCAAATAAAAACATTATAATAACTCACAGGCTTCCCTTTCTTTAATGCTATAATATATTTCCATTAGGGGGAAAAGCGTACCATGAAGTCTATTGGTAGTGATGCACAAATGATAATCTTTAGGGTACATTGTACTTTTTCATCACAAGATTTCAGCCCAGAATGACTTTAGAAAAGAGCACTAGGTAAACGTCTTTTTGCAAAGATGCTGTGAGGAGAGAATATTTATTGTCAAACCATGTACAATAAAAATGCAAATAAATAATGCAGAAGCAAGATGTATCACATAGCATTGCATCAGATCACAACCAAGGAACCATCACAAAATAGCTATAAATTGTGCTTTTCCTCCTTGTCCTACACAATAAACACAGTTCTCTATTTTGATAACCATCTTTGACCAGGAATTGAAACTTTATTTCATTGCAATCAGGAAGGGGCTATCCATCTCTTCAAGTCAACTATAGTTTTCCCTGATCATAAACTGTAATCCTGTAATTTCTTCCAACCTCTGATATGCCCCCTTTCCATCTATCTATGCTAATTTTATCTGTTATTCCCAAAATAGTATGTAATATTACTCCTATTCAAACTGCTTCCCTGTTTAGTTTCTTTCTGAATTCATATTACCTCAGCCCTCATTTGTTTCACACATATTAGCTTTTGTTTCTCCAAATTATAAACTCTGTAAACTATAGGAACTACGGCATAGTATATTTTCCCCCACAGCATCTAGGGCATCTAGGGCAGTAATGAATTCCCCATATATTTTCATTGTTTTGTTTTTAATAATTCTTTATTGTAGAATTTAAGGAGCCTCAACATAAAATACTTTCCTAATCACTCAAGTTTTAAACAAATTAACAAAGGAAAAAAAATCATCATATATAAGACAAAACATCATTCTCATGTAGATATTAGAATGTGGTTTTAGTGACAACATGACTTTCACAATTCCAACTGAACCCTGTTACTAGACAGTTTGGCCATGGGTAAGAGTTCCTTCCCATCTTTTCCTTTTTATGGGTCTATACTCAAGAGACATGCTTTCTGCCTGGTGCTTCTTGCTTGTAGACTTTAGACAAAAGAAAAATAAGGAATTAAACTGTCACTGAGCAATTCCCCTTTTCAAATTCACTAGTAAAATAATAGATGGATGAGTAAGGGGATATTGAAAGGCCAGAAAGTTTATCTTACTAGATAACTCTCTGTATGGGAGTTATATCCACTAATGGCTCTGCCCCAGAACTATCACTAACAAATAGAAAAAGTATTTCAAGCAAACATGATTTAACACTTATTGAGCAATTTAAATATTTTTATCTTAGTTCAAGAAAATATTCTTGTTTTTTATTTTAGAAACTAAATCTGTTTGGTTCCTAGACAATTTGGAAAAGCAACTCCAAATTTTAATTAAATTTCACTTTAGTTTGTTTACATTGTTGTAGAATAATGTTCCAAGTATGTTCAACCCTCATCAGTACATATGATATGTGCATTTGCATAATATTAGGTATATAATTGAAAGTACATACAATTTAAGCAAAATCTTTGTACTAGAAAAAAAATGATTACATTAACATGGGTAGTAGTAGATAAAAGTAAAGTTAAATACTGTATTCAGATTCTCTGTAAATTAATAACATAAAGTTTGAATATGTGAAAGAAGCTGTCATTGGAGAAAAACTGTCATTCAATTATCTTGAATTGTCATTCAAAAATTTCAGTCAAGGAAGATGACTAAATTATTCGCTGACATCCTTTGTAATTAGGGTAATTTAAAACCATTTCAAATTATGGGCATACAAAGAAATAGAAGAGAATAACAGCAACTTATAACAGCTATGGAAACATTCTGCAATAGCAACAGAATCTATTTTTTTTAAAAAAAGATCATAGGATCATAGGCTGCTTGTTTCCTCTGTCCTATCAGAAGTCCAAACATGCCTTTATTTGACACACCCTAATGAGAACACTTGGAGGTGTCACACATGTTGCTTCCTTGTAGCCATAATCAGTCATGGCACACTTCAGATCTCATCACTGTTTTTTTATGATGTCAGTTTTCCAGCCTCGATATGAAATAAATTCTGACTTTGCTCTGCATTTTTTGCTAACTATTCCCAAATCTACATTTGGATATTTGTTGAGAAGTATATACTATATCTGTACTAGTATGTGCCCCAAACAGTAAATACATAAAATACTGTCCTTAAACTCATGTTTCTCCCCTATTCTCTTCCTCTCATGATTCCAATCTCATTGGTATAATACACACACCTACACAAGCAAGAAAACTAAGCGCACTCATGTAGCTCTCCTTTCCTCCACTCTGTATGTCAAATCAATTGCTTCCCCCTTAAAACAATGGAGAAGAAAACAAACTTTAGCATAAGACAGTATAGATCAAAATCCCTACTCCTCTTAGAAATGTATAATCTTGAGTTTCTCCAAGTCTTAGTTTTCTTAATTTTAAAATTTCTTTAAAAAATTTTTAAAGTCAAATTTCCTGCTTAATATCTACTTCATAGAAATTTAGGATAAATACATATCACAATGTATAAAAAGCAATTAGTACAGCTTCTACCAGGCAGTATCTCTAAATAGAGATTAGCTATTTTATACCTATTATTAATAGTATTAAATATATTTTAAACCGTCTACTTATTCCATTTTTTCTGCCACTCCTACAGTTTATGCTAGCTCACCTTCCTTCTGTATCAACATAGTGTTTGGTATCCTATCTTCTGCTTTCAGCTCTAAATACTCTGTTTCTACTCTTTGAAATCCCTTATCTTTAAGGCTTTACATAGTTTTTTTTTTTCCTTTGCCTAAATCTATCTTCTCTCTCATCCTAAGTTTCTAGCACTTACTTATATTTTTGTATATAAATTAATGTCAATTTCTCTGAAAATCTCTTTCTCCCACAACCTCCTCCAGAAAGAGGATTTTATGTATTTATCATGGAGGTGTTCAACAAAATTGTCTTTCTGCCTTCATTTCTATCCTCTACAGTGGATTCTGAGATTCTTGGGTTCTAGAACCTATATCTGCCTGGTTGACTCTTGTGTTCTTGGTTCTTAGCCTGATAATTGTCACTTAATTACTCAATAAATAGGGAGATGTGTGTGTATGTGCACCTATTGAATCTTCTTCCTACCTAAGTAATGTACTTACTCATGACAAGTCGTTAGAAATCACAACAAATCACAATTCTGCTTGTAAATTTTAGGATTTCCAGGCATCTCAATTCCCCTCATTGGAAACTGCTAAAAGTATTTTTGTTGTTGTTGCATTTTTAATAAAAGAGTTCCATAATTGACTACAGATATTTCATATTATTACTTATGCTTTACAAGCTGGATAGTAATCACTCTGTATACAGATTAGGATTTAACAATGTTTTCTCAACAAATAGTAGTAGTATCTCTACAACAAAATTCCTCTAGAAGTTTTTTGGAAAATATCTCCAATGAAATATATTCCCATTCATACATTATAAAGGTTTAGAATGTGATATGAATCCAATAAATGAAATAAGTGGCTTTGGAAGTCTACACATTGAAATGGCAAGTCTTCCATAGTACTTAAAAGTACTAAAATACTCTTAAGTATTTTAATGTTTTCCTAAAATAAACACCACAATGAAAAATTTCAGTACTTTTGACTTCCATCTGGCAGACCTGACAAAGATCTTAAATCTGTTCTCAAAAAGTAGTTTAATATTTAGATTCAAACTTTGTAAAAACAATGCTTGTTTCTGGTGACCTAACCTGCCTCCAAGAAGTTCCATCATTTACACTGGGAGAACTAAGGAAACAATTTGCATGTAGTGGATGGAAAACTAGGTGAGGAAGATGATCAGGAAAGTTGGAGAACCATCTTCTCTGTAGCTCTCACTCAGAATAAAAGGTATTTATTTTTCAGTTCAAGCTAGTTTCATTCCATATCTATGGCTCTTTTTTTTCTTGCAGTTCTATTTCATCTTAGTTAATGATCACCCCCTTGTATGAAATCTCTTGGAAGATCATCCTTCCCATTTCCCCTTTGATTAGTCTTACATTTTCAGATTTGCTTTTATGTTTATTTTCCCAGATGCTTAACTCCAGGGAAACAACTTCTATGGGTAATTTTGTTTTATAAATTTAATTTTACTATTTTTCCATAGGAGGGATAAAACTTGAAAAAGAGCACTATATTTCTTTTAAGAATCCTCTCTTAGTTCCTTTCTCAGGATCTACATAAAAATGATACCAGCACATTAATGTTTATAGCAGTGCAATTCACAACCGTCAAGCTATGGAGCCAGCTCAGGTACCCATCAACAGAAGAATAGATAATGAAAATGTGGTATATATACACAATGGAGTTTTATTCAGCCAAAAAGAAGAATGAATTTATGGCATTTGCTGGTAAATGGATGGAACTGGAGAATATCATGCTGAGTGAAATAAGGCAGACTTAGAAAGCCAAAGGTTGAATGCTTTCTCTCACATATGGAATCTAGACAAAAGTAAGGAAAAGAAAGAGGGGAAATTTCATGAAAATAGAAGGGAGATTAGAGGAACAACAGAGGAAGGTGGTTGAGCCAGAGGGAAGAAAGATGGGGAAAGAGAAGAATGGAATGAAATTATCAATGTATGTAATGTATAAATATATGAATATACCACAGTAAATTTCATCTTTATGTATATAGCACTAATTTTTAAAAAAGCATAAATAGAAGGAAGACTAGTAGAATAGAGACAGAAAAAAAGGTGGAGGGAAGACGAGAAATAAAGGGAAAGTACTAAGAACTAAAGTAGAGGAGATTTTAATCCATGTTTATAGGATTATGTTAAAATGAACCCAATATTATAGATAAATGTAATGCACTAATAAAAACATAAAAAAGATTTATGTGATAGAATGTTTTAAAAGTCATTAGATTATTTAGGTCATCCATGAATTCAATAGTAGTTTTGAAAAATAAATGAAAAATTTCTGCCTCAAATACCATCTACTTTTATATAAAATCTTAATTATTTGATTTTATCTGCAAAGTATTGCCAGATCTATATAGGCAAAATCCAGAAAGACTACAAACTTGTTTTAAATTCATGCATTATTTTTTCTTAAATAACAATAAAATTTGGCAAATAAAGGCAAATATCAAAAATAAAATTATCATTATTTTTTAAAATATGATAGAAACTATTGACTAGATAAATGGTCTCAAAAGTGTTTTCCTTAAAACACTAATCTCTGTGATATTTATATAATAAAGTATGTTTAGGAAATACATGTATACATATTTAGGAAATACATACACAGATATATGTAGACAGGCATATTTATAATTGTATATATACACAAATATGTAAATATACATATATAATCTTTTTATAAATTTTTTAAGTTTTTTAAAAATTATTTTGACAAAAGGGTCTTTTAAGATGCAGAATAAAACTTATAATATTCTAATAACTTATAAGATTCTAATAATTAGTTTGAAGTTCTGCCTTCAAACTTTTGATTTTTCTCCAAAAGTCTCCTGAATCTCTGGCCTTACAAAAGGCATGTGCTGCCACTACTTGCTTGTCATTCAGCTTTATTTTAATTTGTTTTTAAATATACATGATAGTAGAGAGTATTTTCCCTTTTATACATACATGGAGTACAATGTATGTATAAATTAGGATCCCATTCTTGTGGTTGTACACCATCTGGAGTTACACTGGTCATGTATTCATTTATAAGAAAAGGAAAGTTATGTCTGATTCATTCTACTGTCTTTAGGAAATACATTTTGAAAGTATAATGTCTCTTTATTGTAAGACTTTTCAGAGCTTTGTCAGAGTCTGTAAATTGTGAGTTTAAGATAAGACTTGCAGCATTCACAAATTTATTTGCTGTTTGTCTTCTCTCTGAAGAGCTTATGGAATGTTTAATAGAAAAGACTGCTCTAGATATGATGGTTCCCAAACAATATTTTTTATTATTTCCTAGTTTTTAATTAAATTAAGAAAATATTTTATTAAATAATTGTAGGACTGGGAAGTGCCCATGGATTTTACTCAGCAACCCAGGTCATTTTCCATTTGAAATCCAAAATATTTACTAATGAGTTTACTGATTTTATTTATTGTTATATGCTCCAAAGAATGCATAATGTATAACCCCTCCAAATTTGTTCAGTTTTTATAAGTGCACCCCAAAATTCCTCGTAAAGGCTTCGTCCTCAGCCTGTGAAGACATTGGGAAGTGTTGGAATGTTTAAGAATTGAGGCCTACTAGAAATAATTTAGGTCACTAGAGGCATGCCCTTGAACAGCATATTGAGACTCTAGCATTTCCATTTCTTCTTTTACCTCCTTGCTATGAGGTTAATGGGCCTCCTCCACAATACCATCCCACCATTATGTACAGAGCTATCACAGGCCAAAACCAATGGGGGCAATCAAGCATAAACTAAAACAAAGCTGTGAATGAAAATATACCTTTCCTCTTTATAAAACTGATTGTCTCAGGTATTTGTTATAGTAATGGAAAGAATGGAAAGCTGAATAACACAAAATCCAAAGTTATTTTTACATACTAGTCAATCATTGATTTGTTACCTTTAATCAGAAAGGAAATAATATCTACGTTTATTCTGTTCCACTTAATATGTTGATTTACCCAATTCCACAACACTATATTGCAAGGACTGCAATAGAGGCTGTGAATATCATGCTGCAAGAAGCTATATTCTTACAGAACTTTAGATCAGGAAAGAGACAGGCAATCACTTATGACCTTGTATAGCATTGCTGCACTGGCGGCATGAAATGGGATCATAGAGGAACAATCTACCTTCCTTCAGGTTGTAAAGACACCTACCTTCTTAGGGAAGGCAATAGTTTTTTGTTGGTTGGTTGGTTGGTTGGTTTTGGTTTTTTTTTTTTTTTTTGGTATGGGGGATTGAACCCAAGGGCACTTAACCACTAAGCCATATTCTCAGCGTTTTTTTATTTTTATTTTTTATTGTGAGACAAGGTCTCATTAAGTTTCTTAGGGCTCGCCTAAGTTGTTAAGGCTGACTTTGAACTTGCGATCCTCCTGCTTCAGCTTCTCAAGTTACTGGGATTACAGGCATGCTCCACCATGCCTAGCTGAGAAGGCAATTTTTGAGCTAAATTGAAGAAGAAGAGAGAGAGGCAAATACAGAGTTTCCAATAAGAGAAAGCATCACATTCAGGGAATCAAAAATAGCTCTGTTTTTCTGAAGGGTATAGTGTAAGGAAAGGAGCTGCCTCTCACTGAAATTCGTACAGAATGGTTCTTAGCATATACTTTTGCTTTAGTGTCTTTCAAAGACAGCATCTTAAAAACTTGAGCTCATAACTTTCTGATTTCTTCTTCACAGAAGGTAAGTACTATGCTTCTTGGGCTGAATTTTTCAGTGCAATTTTGACTGTCTAAGATTAAGGTCATAACTAATATATAGACTCAGAATATTATAGGGGAAAGTTATGTGAGCAAATGAATGTCATCTTTATTATCTTGGGATTAAATATAAGAGAAAATGGAATAAGAAAAGTGAAAAGTGGAAGTAGATGGATAGAAGAGATAATAAGTTTTAGAGAATAAACTATTCACTCCATTAAATTCTATAAAGGCATAGACTTTAATATTCAGCAAGTTTTAGCAAAGACTAAAAAACACATATCTATGCATGTTCACTGTATGCTGAATATCATCCTGAGCAAAAAATAATTTGGTAAATCCATCAATAGAATTATTAATCATAACACATTTCTTTAGTTTAAAAGCAAAAGATGAGAGAACTACTTAAATCCAAGTCACGCCAGAGAAACACAGCAAGTTTATATTCTTCCCATCTGGAAATCTTTCTTCTCACTTCTTTATCTCACTTGCCTAAGATTCTCTTTTTCTAACACAAGCGATCCTCCATTGAAGTTTCAAAAAACTAGAAAAAAGGGATTAAGGAAACCAATTTACTGAACTGAGTTGCAGGGTTTTGTGAATTTCTTTAAAGCCATATCATTGAAATGTAAGAGGATCAGGGATTTATGAAAGAATAAAAAAGATGATATTAAAAGAATTGTTTTTATAAAAGGCACAAGGTCTGTGGACAGGGATTGGATGGAAATAATTGCTAACATGCTGACAGCTGTTTCTCTGAGTCAAATAGTGTTCTCAGCACTAAAAATGTCTAGTATCTATCTTTTAAGCAACTCTGAAAGATTCCCTCACTGTCCCTACTTTAAGAATAAGATGTTCAACACAGTGGGCTTAATGCCTTGTAGTAGGTGACATAGCTAGTGATAGAGAATAAATCAACTGTATGGAATTAGGCTCTACGACCTGCCATATACACATTTTTGTTAAATTTATTCTAAGCACAAAATGACAACATTTTTGTATGTTGGAGAGATTTTATAAAATCTGACATTTATTATTCCTTTAAAGACTATATCTAGGTATGTAAAGATAACTTTCCTAGCCCAAACATTTAGGCATCTAATTTGTTGTTCCTTGTTCAAGACCATACCTGAAAGTATTAGTCCTATTATTAGATTTTTATTATAATGACCTTAACATTTTAAGCATCAGTTTTACTTTTTAATGATTCATTTGTTAATATACTTTAGATGAATATTTCTACCAGATGCTTGTTTCTTAAAATTTTAGCTGTAAAATTTTAACAAAACAATCTAATATAGCAGAATATAGTTAAATGCTTAAAATATAAAATGAAATTAGTACAAAGTTAATAGACTATATAAAATCTATGTGTTAGAAAATGTTTACAAATTTTGTTCTGAAATTCTTATCTGCACAAAAATAAAAGACAATTAGTATCTTGTCAGAAGAACCTTAGTCATTTCTATCAGAGAAAAGAAAATTTGTTTTCTTATAAAGATAGCTTTTATCTGTTCCAAGACAAAACTGTGTTCAAGCTGTTTTCATATTAATCATTCAATAATTAATTTTTTAAAAATATTATTTAGTTATACATGGACACAGTGTCTTTATTTTGTTTTGTTTATTTTTATGTGGTGCTGAGGATCGAACTCTGTCTCACACATGTGAGGCAAGCGCTCTGCCACTGAGCCACAACCTCCGCCCTCAATAATTAATTTTTGATATTTATTTCTAGTGTTTTTATAGTGAGAAATGTCACTATATCATTTATTCATGATATTGGTTTATAGAGAGAAAAGATGAAATGTAGACACTAGAGTTTGTCAGAATTACATAGAACAGAACTTAAATCAGTCAAGTACTTTAGTTGAGTCAGTAGTTTATAATGAAAGTGGATTCATAAAAGCATAAAATTCTGGGACAATTTAAAAAGATGTAATATTGAATATTTCAAAGATTTTCATATTTTTGCAAATATTTTATCTAGGGTCATTTGTTTTTCATGAAATTAATAATATATTTGCCAATTTCAATACCAACAAATTATGAAAACTTTGATCAACAGAAAAATGTACCGATATTATTAAAA